>JAMPIV010008319.1:92500-102885 GCA_024509875.1 Oreohelix idahoensis | reverse complement strand
CTTTGGTGTTTTTGCCTAAAAAAGAGAATTCATGAATGCTGGATGCTTGTATGTATATAATGCTTTGGTGCTTGGTTTTTGGTTTTTGTGCTTATGTATGGCTTTGGGGTTTTTGTCTAAAGGGTGTTGGGGATGCTATGGGTGAGGAGGGATGAAGGGGGATAGGCATTTGGTATGATTGCATGTGCTTACACAAAGATATATAGATATGTGAGTGCTGTTCATCGAATTATAGTAATAAGGTGATAGCTACTGGGAGCACGTGTAGATTGGTGAAGGACAATGGTATTGGTTGCTTTGTTGTGGTGTGTTTTGTTTGCTGAGGTGGGATGTGGTTTGTGATGCCTTGGATCGTCCCCTGTGGTCACGTGGTTAGCGTGGGAACATTCTAACTGCTATTGGCTGTACGTAGGTTTGGGGTAGAGTGTGCAATGAGGTATGCAATCTTGGTGTGATGGGTATGGCGTAGTCTGTGCGACTGGGGCGGCTTGCTGAGGTAGTTCGGTATGCGTGGTGTATATTTGGGTGATCAGAATTGGTAATGTGCCGTTGGTTTGTTATTTTGTTGTTGGTCTGGGGAGTGTCTTACATTGTTGTTTGCTTTTTGAAGTTCCTAGGTGGGATTTTGATGGGGACTATAATGCTTATTTAGGTACGACTTCTTAACATGATGGGGCTTTTGTTGGTTGATAAATGTAATAATTTTCTTGATGCAATGGGCAAGTTTTGGTGCTGTTGTGTGGGTTGTGTTTTTTACATGGTATAGCTATGTCATCATTGGTTTTTGTGCTGTTCGGGTTGGGGGGTGCTCATTGGTGTGGGGTTTTGGTTTGTGATTAGATGCTTTGCATTTGGGGGGAGTGGTGGCAGTTGTGATTCCTTTGGGTTATCGTTTGATTTTGTGACACAAGCACTCGGTTTTCATAGTTGCTTTCGTATGTATGGATGGAGAGTTTGATTGTCAATCAGTTGCAGTTGTTATTTACTGTGGGGTGTTGACCTGGGCTTTAGGATCATCATGCTTTGTCTTCTCAGGTGAATTTGCGGTTGATGTGTTTGTTGAATACTGCAAGTGGGGGGCTTGCCTATGGTGTCATTCTTGGGATGAGCTTCTTGTGGGGTGGGGGATGGGTTGGTTTGCTGGTTTCGAATATATGGGGGGGAAGGGCTACTTTTTGGTGGACTGGGGGGGCTTTCTGGGTGGTGCGGATCATATTGCGATTTGCATGGTGAGTGATGTCAGGTGGTGTTGGTGTTAGTGGTCATGATGGGGCATGTTTATTGTTGGTAATTCTTATTTGTGGGGGGCCTCATGTCTCTGGGTGGGCGAGTGTGTATGACTGTTGTTTTGGAGTCTATTCATTGGTTTGTTATCAACTTACTTTGCTACATTATGACATGTAGTGTGTCTGGGATTTCAGTGTGGTATCATTTGTGATAGTTGGCCTTATTAATGCGTATGGCTGTTTAGACAATTGTTCTTCATTACATTACTTACATTTGTGCCAATGTGCGTTTTGCAGTGTAAGTTGGAAATCATTTGTGAGAATTATGTGGTGTGGGTTTATGTGTGGTGTTGTTTATGATTATGAGTTACTACTTGCTGTTGCTAGAGCTTACTGCCCTCTGACCTATGTAATTTTTCTCTGTGTCTTGGGTGGTGGGGGGTGATATTGTGGTGTTTGGTTCCGTGACGGTGAATGAACTGTGCGGGTTGTGGCACAGTGGTGTTGGGTATTGGGCCTGTTGGCGCATCTACTGCTTGGTGGTGACGAATGCTGGGCTAGGTGTGGGTTGTGACACATTTGAGTCTTGGTGTGCTCATTGTTTTTGGTATTCTGCAGTGCCATTGCATAGGAATGATTTGACTTGGGGATGGGGTCTCGGCTAATCTTGGGTTATTTATGCGTACTTTTCACTTGGATGGTGTGTGCGGGTATGGGGTCTTGGAGGCTGGGTGTTTTTGTAGCACAATTGGCGGGCTAGTACATGTTGTGGGGGTGGGTAAGTGTAATGGAGGGCTAATGGTTGGATGTAAATTGGTGGTGTTATGGGGGGGGGGCCTGGCTGCACTGTAGGGGGGGAGCAGATTGTGGTTGTGCTGGTGACAGTTGGGTGTGGTATGTGTTTTTGGGATATTGCATGGTTGGCTTGCTTGCTTGGGCGTGGGAATTGCCTTCTGTTTGCTTTGCTTGTGATTAATGTTGGGGTTATGGTGGGTATTTTGTAGGTGCCTTTGTGAGTCTGGTGGAATGTATGCGTGGTGGGGGTTGATGCTGGTGAGGTTCATTGTGGATAAGAGTATGCTAAGTTTTTTTTGGGGTGGGGGGGTGTTTTGCAAGGTGTATTGTGTGTGTCGTGGCTGAAACGGTGAATTTGCGAGTATCTCCGTTGATTTATATCGCTCTGTCCGCTGTTGTGGATGCTAGGCTTGTATTTACTGGAGTTTATTTTACTGCATAAGTGTAGCGTGAGTAGTATGGTTGTTGTGAGATGTGGTGCTTGGGTTATAGTGCAGGTGATGATTGAGTGTTGGAGAGGGGATAGGTGGGGGTGAATGCATTAGGTTGTACCCGTTGGAAGTTGCTTTGTGTGGGGGCGGGTGATTGGTTGTATTGGGCATGGATTTGCTGGAGTGGGCAGGATTGGGGTTTGGTTTGTTGGCATTGTCCCGATAGTTCGTTGTTTTGTGGTATGGCCCAGGTATGTGCTGAGAGGTGGGCTAGGATATTTTGAATGCTTGATTTGGGAAAGATCGGTCTGCTGTGCATTGTTTGCTTTTTGGCACAGATGTGGTCAGGGAAGGTTTGGTCTTCGCCATGGGTCGTTCGGGGTCCTTGGTCTTAGATGATGAGAGGGTGGTGTTTTGTTTGCGAGAGTGGCGTAGATCTTGGATTCGCGGTATGCATTCGTCTTGTATGGTGGTGTATTGAGGACCGCGGTTGCTGCGGTTGATGGGATTTGAATAGTAGGTGCTATTTATAATGTGCTGATGGATTTCATAAATATATATTGGAAGGAGATTAGGGTTGGGGTATACGGTTGGGTTTGTAAGATGGTAAGGTGGCTATGGAATGTGGTTTTGGAATGTGTTCTATTGCAATGAAGGTACTGGTGTAACGGGTGCTGTGATTTGGGGAGGGGTTCCCAGGGGTAATCTCACTGTTGGGACATCTAGAGTGTTCTGCACCTTGCGGGAATTGAATGAACAAACCGGTTTGGCTGGGACTATAGGTATATTGCTAATCATACTTGTCCTTTTGTTGGGAGGATGACATATGATTGTGTTGATATTTGATAGCTGTTGTTTTAGATTTTGCTTTACTGATATAGGGATGCTTTTGTGTTTATGTGTGTGGGTGCTTGAGCTGGGTGTGTGTATGCTTGGGTGGATGGGGGGTGTGTTTTGTTGGTTTGGTTGGTCAGGGTTTAGTGTTGATTGAATGGCTTAGTAGTCGATTATCGTTGCGATGGTCTTGGTTGATGGCTTGCATGATATGTGATAAAATGGTATGGGTTTGGTTGCTTTTGTTTTGACTCATGGCCTGTTGGTTTGTTGTAATGCTCTAGGTATAGATGATGTTGGACTAATATTTGAGAATAAAATGCTTTGGTTGTTTTGTGCACACCCCCTGTGTGTATTGATGCTTTCGTATTTTAATTGGTTTATAACATTAAATTATCTTTAAGTCTGTTTGCGTCTGTCCCCTCTTGGCGATTTGGGCTTTTATGTGCTGAGGCCTTATTTTTGTTAGTGTTTAAACTGGGTGGCGATCAGTCCCTTTTGGTAGGTTGTGTTCTACTTGTTGGTTATTGTTGGTTTTGCGGGGGTGTTGTTGATTTATAAGGACTGTACGTTTTTTTATGCTTTTTGGTTTATGCCCCCCCAATGGGACCCCCCCCCCCTTACTCTCTCTTGGTTGAGTTCATTCTTTCAAAACCTTTGACTGTTTGGCGCAGTTTCCATATTCGATCCGCAAATCAATGGTACAATATGTTATTTTTGTCGATATATGATAATTGTAGCAGTGTTAGTATAGTATTATAAGAAGGGGATTTAGGTATAGTGTGAAGTGGGATTATTAGTTGGTAATATAATTTTTAGCGCACGTCAACCGATTTTACAGTTATCAGTGGATTTAGATGGGCATAGCCACACGTATTGGTAATAGGGTTCTGATGTTGACTTTATACTTGATTTAGGATTATTTAATTGCTAACCATTGCGGATTAATGTTGTGTTGCAAGTGAAATATGAATAATAATTGCATGTGGTTTGGATGATTACATGATTTATTAGTGATGGTAGAATTGAGAGAAGAATGTGAATATTATTAGTATGAGAGATAGTGTATGTGTGAAAAGGGTTGATAGTGTCTTGATTATTTGTGAATAAAACCATAAGATATATGAAACTGTTTGTATGTTGCAGTATGAGTGGTGACAATTTTTGTTTTTTTCAAAAAAATTTTTTTTTTTCGGCGATGAAGGTTGGAATGTTTCCTCTGAGTTTGTGTGGCTAATGAGAGGTGCAGTTACTAGATGAATGACATTTTGGTTGATGTGTGGGTTATATAGCCTCGGGGTTCGAAATGGATCGTGAGTGTGGGTGTTGGTACGGATGTTTGCTTTTGGGTGGGAATTGGTGTGTGGGTTGCCCTTGGGGGATTCGCTGTTGTATAGCGTTGTTTGTGTTTAGCTTAGCGGCGCTCGCGACGCCACGACGATCCCTGCGCTGTTGTTTCAAAAGTCCTGGTTTATTTTTTTTTTTTTTTGCTTTTCTTCCTGTTTACATGCGGGTGGCTGTGCTATTCCTATTTCCTATTTTTTCCTATTCCACTCGTTTGTTGTTTATCGTTTATGGAGCGAAAGGGGGTTTATGGATGTGTGGAAACAGTTAAATAAATTATTGACGTTACGTTTACTATCCGGACTATACGGGACTGTGTTCCATTTTATTTTTTTTACCTTTTTCAAAAACAGGGCAAGACGGAGGAGAAAAGAAGGAATGGAAAAATAAAAATACTATAATAGGTAGGTACTATGGAGTTGTTGAAATTAATTTTGTAATTTATTTTAGTTGAGATTAATCAGAAGTAATAATGTGTTCTGCAGCAACAAAAATACAAACACAACAAAAAAAAGAAAAAATGGACCAGGATAGTTGGGTTAAGTAGTCCGTGGAGAATTAAAGAGTGGCAAACAAACAAATTAACAAAACAAATTAAACTTTATTTTCATAAAGGGTATTATGAAAGTGGACCGTTGTGTGTTTGCCTCATTTTTGACGGTTCCTAGAAGATGTAAAATGTCTAGATTTATTACTTTTGTTAATCGAAGGTAACAGAATATGTATTATGTTTAAATCCCGGACACAGGGTGATTCGGGGTTACCTTCCCTGTGGTTTATTCTTTGTGGTTGATCAGTCTTAAGGACGGAGGGTTACTGTTCTCAAAATCTGTTCTTATGTCTACGCATGCGTTGTTTTTTGCGCGATACCGACTAGCCTTTCCAGTCTGGGAGTGGTGGAGGATGGTTTCTGCCGGACGAAGATGTCCGTTGTTTCTTTCTCTGCATTATATGGGGGAAAAAAGATAGTTTATTGTTCATCTTAGTGGATTCTCCCCAGAGTTATTCTGTTGTGGATTTGACGACAGGTGTTATTTGTGATTTCTCGGTATTCTGTCCCTAGGTAAAATAACTTAATTATTATGCAAAATAGGTTGCAGAACATTTAGTATGAACTCGTGAGTTAGCGCTCACAGTTCTCTGTCGATCCAGACGTCCGATTAGGTGTGCTTGGAGTAGCCCAATTCTGGTTATATTCGTTGAAAGTACTTTACAGAAAGCACAATGAACGTATATTTGATTTGAAAAACCGCCAGGATTTGGCCGGTATGTGTTCAGAATGGAAGGATAATACATGCCTTTTGGAAAAAATTACAGTTGTTTCTCAACCATTAGTAAGGCCCGTCATTACGGGCTTTAACTCTTGAGCAGAGAAGAAGATAGTACTCTGGCAGGTGAAGCCAGTTATTGAAGGTCTTGGACTTTTGATTAACAGTCACAGACTATCTATAGTATAGCAACCTGCCTATATTTGTTAAAGGACTACCTGACGCGTTCAGTCAGGGCCACTGTAGCTACAGTAGGAAAAAAAAAGATGTTGTTGTCAAGGCCAGCGTTATTTGCATCATACATACGAGCTATTTACAAAAACTAATGATGTTTGATGTCATTTTATTACCACATCTCAATGAACAGTTGTTAAAGGACAGGACCATTGGCGTAAAACGTTCCTTATAGATGTGTAGGTTCTAGCTTTATAATGCAGATGTTTTGCGTCATTTTTACTAGTTTATATGATGTCTTGATTCTCGTCCAGTTGACTGTAAATGTTGATGTCACTGTGTCTCGTAATAAATGGGTTGAAAAGTTCTCCAGCAGTTTCTACATATTTACTGTCTTCTGCTTGTGAGTGAGGGGGTGCCCTTGTTTACTATCAAAGAGGCCTCTAAACGCATTCGGGTGCTCTACCACACCCCACATCACTTGTCAAAACAACACAAAACTTCGAGTTACCCACATACAAGAATTGTCCTGATGCTTAGGATTTGGCAACTTGACACCTTGTTAAGCGCACTCAACGCCTACCGGTGGAGCTATTCATGCATAACAAAGCTGTTTGCCCTAGGTCGGACTGACTACAACAGTACACGAAAAGATATTGTTACGTTCACTACATAAACATAAACGTAATATCCCACCTTAACAACGTGGCATGGTACGTCTAACACCAGAGAGTTGAGGAGAGAGAGTGAATGAGACGAGAGAGAGATTTTTTCGGCATATTTACAGTGTCGCTTAATGAAGGAATAGAAAATTGCGGGAGATGCGGGTTTGACTGTATATAATGGCCATATCCAAACTATGAGCACAGCGGAAAATCTTCGTTATCATCTGGTTCTGACACCAAATAACAGCTGATGATATCAGGTTTTGGTTATTCAGCGTTTCACGTTTTTGTCGGAATGCCAGAGCTTTGTCCCCAGCAGAGTGAAAGTTTTATAAAATTAATGTCAAAAGTAGCATTTCAATTCAAAAGATAATGATAGGGGAGGTAAACGTTGTCACGTTAGGGTGCGGTTTATATTCATTAATTTCCTTACATCTTACTTCCTTTTCTTTCACATAAAACTCCTCTCTTTTAATAATCTCTATGTTACTTTTTTTTTTGCCTGTGTATTGTTCATCCCATTTTTTCGTTTTTTGCGGAATTATTATTTCTCATATTAATTCCGCAAAAAAAAAAACTTTACCCTGTTTTCCCTTTCTCTTAAAAAAACTGAGAATCGCGCTAGGGTGACGGATTATTACGTAGGATGTCAGGGCTGCAGGGGGGTGGGGGGCGTCAGGAAGGAAGGGTTTTGATAAGGTCGGTTCGCTGAAAAACCACAGGGGGGACGTAGCAAAAAATCGTCTATACATTCTCACCGGAGGGCGCGCGAGCTTTTCTTATCGGGGGCATATAGTCCCGGTGGAGGTTTTTGTGATTACTTTTACATCTGCCCACCGGGCCCTAGGGGTTATCCAGGGGACATTTTTGGCTGGGAAAAAATCCCAAAAAAAACTGGTACCCCACGGCGGACTCCCAACTTGGGCCATGGGTCCCAAAGGCTGTAGTGTGGGGAATAAAAAAATAAACTGCCCTGGGAAAATGGAGTCAGGGGCTGTCTCTGGGATTTTGAAATACTGACACCGCGTACATCGTGGGGGTTCAGTAGGTGAACAGTTAACATGACAGCAGTTTACAACACGGCGTTAAGCGCTGCTACGTAAAATGTTTGGGAGTAGGCGGAGATAATTCGCTTTGGGCGAATATCCCCATATAGGTTTGGGGCCCTTTTGTCTGACTTTTAAGTATAATTGGCCAAAAGGTTTTTGAAAACTTTAATTAATTTCATTACTCGTCATAGACGGGACTCCACAGGTAGATAAAAGGTCGCTCGAAAAAACAGAATAGTGTAAGCGAAGATCCAGAGAACGTTTCGGCAAATTGTCGTATAAACAAGGACAATCGAAATAAAGCACTGTTAGCGAAGGATTCAGTTTTAAGTTTCGTGCGCCAATTTTGATCGGAAAAAAACTTTCTGAGGTTCCAGAGGGTCTTTAAATCTTGATAGATTACGAGCATTTTTGTGCATACGAACTTCTAAAGTTGTTGGCGAAATGACTACATTGTATTTTCTATTTCATTTAGCGCAAGGAAAAAGAGAAGAGACTAAAGATTAGAAAATATAAAAATTGGAAGAGAAGAGAAATTTTTATAGTGGTTGGGACATATTAGATTTTCATAGGAGTGTTTATTCAGTGTTAAAAATAGCGCTTCCTAATCATTCCATAATTTTAATTCTATCTTGCTGTTTAAGCGGACATGATCAATGCGAGCGCGCGTTAAATTGGTAGGTTTAGGGTGGGCTAATATATTTTACTAACATAAGTCGAATTTGCAATTGCAGTTGTGGTGGAAAAAGGCAAGGGGGGGGGGATAAAGTAAATGTATTATTTAAGCGCTTTCTAGCTAATCTGATAAAAAAACAGGAAAAGTTAGATGGCAAATTGTAAGGCTATTTTATGAAAATTTAATTTAGGAAATGTTATAAAAAAGCACTAACAGGTCTAGAGATGTCAATTTTGTTGGCTATAAACAGGCAAAAAGGAAGTAAAGGATAAGACTGAAAACGTAATAGAATAAAAACGCTAGCCCAAATTTATCCAAGGCCTCATAGAAACATTTTGAACGGGATACGCATCGTGGCGTCACTTAGTGTTTCCTAATTTTATGAGGAATGCGCTGATTTTCTTAAACTCTACTTTATATCTAAATAACTTTTCACGGTTTACGTCACGGGGAGGGGAAGTTTATAATGATATAAGCAAACGAACTGCTCTTCCTTCATGGCTTGCCAAGGGTTTTTACTTTAAATGTAAAGTTTTAAACCAGTACAGATTTTCTGATTTTATTATATTAATATTAAACTTTAGTCTTTATTTTGCCTCCACACAGTGAAAAAAAGTTTTGGGGTGGGGACCCTAACTTTACCAGCACCCTAGTAGTAGTTTAGTAGTCCACTACGTTTTCATACTTTGTGAAGAAATAGAAACAGGACTTATAGACCAGATCCTCCGTGGGGTTCTTTTCTAATACTTAAACCACGTGGGTGATTTCTGCATGGACGGTAGTAGCACATGTATTTCTGACCAGGTGTGGTGCCAATTTCATGAAATAGACAGAAACTAACTAACTTATGCTCACCGTAAAATTTGAGGCGATTTCTTTTCAAAGGACTGGTATGATTTAAAAATTACTGGGACCTTGGAGCCCAAGCTACGGTAACTTAATTTTCTTGTCTAGGAAAAAAAACCTTCTATATTAATTTGCTGGCATCTTGTGTTGGCGTGATAATATTAAAAACAATCAAATTTCCCGGAC
Organism: Oreohelix idahoensis; assembly: GCA_024509875.1. Lineage (NCBI taxonomy): Eukaryota > Metazoa > Mollusca > Gastropoda > Stylommatophora > Oreohelicidae > Oreohelix > Oreohelix idahoensis. The sequence continues at coordinate 93,391 of JAMPIV010008319.1, read as the reverse complement.
TAGAAATTACTAGATTATATCTTGTGGACAAAAATCTGTGTGGTGTGACTTAATGCAGTGAAATTGATCCTATTACTAGTGCGAGGGACATAGGCACCAACCTCGTACCTCTGACACATTCATTCATACGCAGTTTTTTAGAAGAAATACCTACGCTAATTGGACCACTGTGCTTCGTGTCTGACTAACTCCACCGCCGCCTGGATGGGGGAGGGGATTTAATTGTTAGGGTGACTTAATCAGACATTTTTTGAAGCAAATACAAAAAAAATTGCAATATACCCAAGTAGTCGTTCCCGGAGGGACGACTGCCGTGGGGGTTTAATTACAGTCTTTTTTTACGTTTTTTTTTTTTTGGGCGAAACTGGGGGGACTTTTCAGTGGCAGCAGAAAGAAGGGTGCATTACTTGCATTTTTTTTTGAGTCTGTCAGTGTGCCGAAAATAAAATTCTAAAATCAATGTGTTTTTTCCAAAATGGAGGCTCAGCGAGGCAAAAACGTCGTGAGTAGCTCTTCATGGAAATGAGACGAAATAAGCCATGGCGGAAATATGCGAATTGGGAGTTGTCGTTAATACGGCTGGTCTGATTCGTTGCTGGTCGTAACGCATTTTTTCTATTTATTCTGAGAGCACTATTATATCTTTGACACCCTTGGGTTATTTAGTAGCTGTCCTAATTTTTTTTTTTTTTTTTTCAGCATCTGGAATTGCTAGTACATTTTGTTGCTTGCTTCATGGGGGCTAGAGAGTTCTTGTGTTTTGTTTAGATGTCTTGTTAGGTTAAATCTTCAGAATTTTTTTTTCAAAAAACTTCTGTCGCAAATAATCCCTGTGGGCATGGGGGTAAAATTCTCTCGAGATAAGGTAGAAAAGAAAAAAAAAATTAACAT
>JAMPIV010008319.1:0-87500 GCA_024509875.1 Oreohelix idahoensis | reverse complement strand
ACTAATCGGGAGGAACGGGGACGGAGGACTGACCTCAAGGACCCCCCCTCCGAAAATCGGAAGTTCTGGGACGGGACAGGCGGGAACCAAGTACCCCCGGACGGGGACCCCAAACAGTTCCGATCGGGACCCGACCCGCCCTACATTGGCATTTCAGCAGAAATGGACAAGTGGACAAAGGGGAGGAACCCTTGAGCACGGCCATATCGATCAAGACGAGCAATTCTTTACCGACCGTAATCGCATCGGATCTGTATTGACATCTCGCAAAAGGCGGAATTGTTGACAGTGGGGATAGACCTAAACGCTGTTGGGGGTAAGAACCCTCAACGCGAGGTAACTGTTACTACCTTTCATTGATACGGTATCTCAAACTTCTTTTTTGCTTTATTTGACACGGCGGTGGGGCTTTTTGTTACGATTGCCTGTTGTTTGTTTGCCAAGAATTGGTGCCAGGAAAGCTGGGGTCTTAGTTTAAACCCGGTCCAAGAGAAGTGTCCCAGGGATGAAGACACATGTCCTCAAATAAGCTTTTGTGGTGAGTTTATGCGTACGATTGATTGCACCTTACCTAGCGCTTCTTCCCATCCGCATGTGGTTTTGAGGAGATTAGAAGAGATACACACTCTCTGACTGTTGTCAGAGGTGTTGTGATCTTTTATCAAAGCGGCCGCCTACTGTTTGTGTCTGTTATGGATGACCCATCAACCCAGTCATTACTTGGCGGGAGCATACGTGTTTGTAGTTAGGGGAAGGAATCCGGAAAAAGAGCCGAGTGTGGGCAGCAGTAGCCTACACAAGAGGGCAAATAAACCAAGACGGAACGGGAGGGTGTGGCGGGGGGGCCTGCGACCTAATTTTGTTACCTAGTGGAACTTAAAAGAAAGCGCCAATACAAGGAACTCCATACTTTGGCCCCGTGCTTTGTAAGGAAACTGCCCCCTGGCAAAGGAACCCCCAAACAGCACGGAAACTTTGTTTCTGAGGAGATGGGCGCGTACTTTATCGGTGACGAACCGGGCAATAGCCCTCTGGGGACCTAAAAAGGTTACAACCACAGCCTCCTAGTTACCGAATACAGTTTACAGAAGCCAAAATCCTAGAAAATGGGGCTATCTCTCTTCCCTTCAGGCGGACAACATATGGGGACTCCAAGAAGACAGACTGAACGCCACAAACAACGTGTATTTAACCACTCTCAATCATTTTTTTTTTTTTTTGTTTATTTGGTGGCCAGAGGAAGTGAATACTGCTATTATCAGATTATGTCAAATCCTAGTGTGCCCAGTTTTGCCAAGCGTGTGCCCACCCAAGCACGGGCACCCCCCTAGTCCACCTGGTGGTGGGTGAAATGCAATTTATTGGGGAACAACCATTCGATACGGGTTGTTGAGTGTGATCGACCAATCTTTTTAGGGTAGGGCCTTTACGAAGGACTTACAAGAAGGAGAGAATAGATGGGAACTTGGTTTCATCCTGACCTTAGTCGAATTTACCATGCACTTTATGGGAAGAAATGCTATCCCGGCTCTTAACATGCCGAAGATGCCATAAGGCATGTTCGCAGAAGCCTGCGTTTGCAGATTTTCACCTCGGTTGGGGGATTTTCCCCTCGCAAAGTGTTGACGGATAATGGATCTCCATTACCGAAACCCGTTGATGGAGGAGATCGTTTAAAGATCTTGATGGACCCCAAGCACCTATCCACACTAAGCCATCTGTACTCCGGCCGGGAAATAAAAAATGGACTCCGTTGGGACATGTCGGCGTGTGCTAATTAATGGATAACCTCACACCATGCATGCTAAGGTAATGCTGGCCTTGGCCCAAGCAAAGTTATACTGTGTGGTGGAATGGATAACCTGACAGATTTGTGGATTTCTCTGTATTACTGCAGCACATTTATTTTGGCTTACAGAGAATTTCCTCATCTACTTCCACACGGTTTTCCGCAAGATACTCCCCCCCCCCACACTCTTATTCGGGCAGACACCAGTTTTAAGGGCCCTCGATTGAAAGCCTCCGTACTTCAGTCTCTGACAAGACAGCACCGAAACGGCTGTATGAGACAGTGTTCTCTGCAGCCAACGTAGGTTTTTTTTATTTTTGTTTTTTTTTTTTTTTTATTTTTTTTGTTTTTTATTTGGTTATTTTTTTTCAATATGTGTCGGTTTATGGAACGTTGTTGAAAACTAGGGTGGGAGAACCTAGCAGACGACTAACTTCTTCTTTAAAGCGAGCTGCACGCACCAAAGCACGCTCCATGCACCCCGATACAGAAAAGTCGCGCGAGGAAAGAAAAGAAAAAGAAAAAGAAAAACGAAGAAAAAAAAAACAAAAAGCAAATGCAGGAGGATGAAAAAAATAAAAAATAACAAAGAAAACAACTAGAGAAAGGAAATAAATAGGAAAGGTAATCAGACGATTTTAGAAGAGGGAGAAGAGAAAATGGAGAGAAAATACCAGATGAGAAAGTTTTGTGGAAAGGATTACAAAAAAAAAGTACCAAGGGGAAAAAAAAAGTTTAGAAAGGAAGGAAAGACGACCTAAAGCAAGGTGTTGGGGGGGGTTGGTAATTATTTACTCACAGAACTAACGTGGGAACAAAAAAAAAGGCAAAAGTTAAGAAATAGATAAAAAGGGAAAAATAAAGCAAGGGAATCAGGGAACAACCGTCTGAACAAGGAATGGTGGCTAATCCCTACAGACTACCCAGAACAAAACTAAAACATAAAAGGAAATCAAAGGAAGGGGATAGGGAAGGTTTTCCATTAAGGGATAAAGACTCTTACAGAGATACTAAAAAAGGGGGAAAGAAAGCGAAATACCAAGAACCTCAAATAGGGACCATCTCTTTTGACAAAAAACAGTCAGTACAAACCTAAAATGATGACTAGTGGGCAGGGAGGGGTGGAAGAGCTATAATGTACAGACAGGACGGAACACACGAGGGCAAAAAAAAATAACAGTGAAGACAAAAGGGAATAACTAGAAAAAAGAACCGATCTATAAACTATCTGTTGAACTATTAAAGCGCGCATGAGAAAGAGGTTGAAAAGGAAGGGCAATTTTTCCGGGGGTAAAAGGATAAGGAAAACAATATCAAGAACAATAAAAGGATGAAAAAAAAAGGAGGAAGTACAAGAAAAAATACACAGAAATGGTAGACGGAGAGGGGGGGTAAGGGGGAGGGATGGAGAGGAAAAGATAAAGAGAAAGATAAGAGCAAGTGCCCCAGGCTCGAGTGAAGTGCAAACAGCACCAACAAGAACAACACACTATAGAGTATACAGTGTGGCTCAACACAGGATCTGCATAGGGCTACAAGAAGAGTGAACCAGCTGGCAATTCACTACGCGTACACCAACACGCTCTTGTGACACACACACAACATCCACAAAAGAAAACCAGAGTTCTTTTAAGGGGACGGGATACTAAATTCAAAAATTGCCGGAAAATCAAACAAAGGGCAAGGAAGAAAAATTCTTGCTTTGTGTTTCTGCAAAACGACTCCGGGAAGCTACACGACGGAAGCATCAGTTAATATAAGAAGGGGGTCAATATTTGGGTCAATGAGTGAATGTAGTAAGTAGTGAAGAGGGAGGGGTTAAAGTCTTATTGCCAAAAGTTCAGGAAAGTATAACACAGTGCGCAAAAAATCAGCAATGGAGATGAACACATAAAGGACTAAGAATAACTATTATAAAATGTAAAACGTGGTTGAGATTATGTATTTAATGCAGAGGAGAAAATTTTTCGCAGGAAAGTATTCTGTAGCCGCTTCACTGGAAATCAAAAAAAAGGGTTCTATTGACCTTCATCAGGCAATAAAATGGTGTCCATAGCCTTCAATAATGACCAATCAAAGGGTCACATGCATCTGTCATTCTGAATAATCAAAGACGATCCGTGCCGAAAAAGTAACGCTCCACTCCGCGCATGGATTTGACAGATGTGAAAAAAGTGCAGAAAAAAAGAACACGTTTTTTACTGTAAAATATGTTGACATAAATGTCGACATTCTTTGTGGAGCACTGGAAACAGTGAAAGCTAATTATTCTATCTAACTATAGAATCCTCCTAAATGTAATCAATTTCTTACATTTAATAATCTATCAACTCCATTCTTAAATGTATAAATAGTAATTCTAATCTTGGGCAATATTAGATCGAGTTAATCTTCAGACTTCGCACAGGTCATAACAGATTGAGATACCATCTATTCAACAAACTAAAGATAGGAACTACTGATGAGTGTGACTGTGGCGCCGATAAAATGACTGCCGAACATCTGCTTCAAAGGTGCCCAACATATGAGGAAACAGAGAAAACGCATATGGCCATCACCAGTACCATTCCTGGAGAAAAAAATCTACGGAGATATCAACAGACTCAGGCTGACCACTGCTTTCTTTGAACTTATTCAAGTTGACATCTGAGGGTGAACGAAGAAGAAGAAGAAGATCGAGTCATTTTAGGTACATTGCGCAGCAGACCACGACATATTAGTTTTATACAAAAATACGCACCAAAAGCGGATAGTACAGAAAAAGTAATTAGCACATTCTACTATGAATTTGACATAACTACGGCACAGGGCAAATCTCATGATTACTTGGTAATTTCAATACTTTTAAAAGTTGGTAAAGAAAAAAGGGGAAGATATTATTAAAGGATATGCCCTATGTAGCGAAATTCTTCGCTTAACCTCTTCTCTCTCTCTTTCTCTCTCTCTCCCACGATTTCGAATGCTAAATAGGACAATGACCCAAGATCGGTGGTTTCCACCTACTTGACGCTTCAGTATTTTAACCGAGAGGCCAATGACCCAGATAGCCGGGGATTTCCAGTTGATCGGGTGGGAACGCCCAGTGACCCAGAATATCAAGGATTTCCCATGTACAACGGCTCATAGGACATTCACCCGTGACCCGTAGGATGGTGGTTTCCCTAGCCTGGATGAGTTCAGTGACCGCTGTTAAACGTATAAAATAAAGACTATATCGGTTATGTTTTTACTCACACCTGCAAAAGCCCCGAACAGACAAGCCAGTTGCAGGAAACTTCTAGCGTGTAATCTGTCAGACTACCAGGCAAAAGAATTGCGTATATGATATGCCGTCTTTGAGAAGCCAAACTCAATATTGCAACAAAGCGGGTGAGCTGAATGCATTATCTTCTTATATGCAATTATTTGTATTGAATGTTTGAACTGCTTTCAATTATTATCTCATTATATGCAATTAACTTTAGTTAATGTTTGCACTGCTTTTCAGTCAATTGCATACTTTCATGTAATGGTTGTATATTTTATGGAATTCATATATTTACTGTTATATGATTTTTGTTTGCCTTTGATTTCATTCAGGTTTTTTTCACAGAATACATTTGCACTACCCTGCCCGCCTCTTTTATTTAATGGTTGTATATTTTATCGCATTCATGTATTTAATGTTGTATGATTTTTGTATGCCTTTACAACAGTTGATAATATATGTATGCCCCTACCCTATTAATATTATATGTTTGCAGCTCGAAGAATGGCGCCCAACATTGGTCCATGTCATTTATGTAATAATATGACTGATATCTGTGTATACACCACACTCAGGACAATTATTGCCTCTAACCAGAGAGATAAATAGATTGTTCCTTTGTGTGTATCTCCTAGCTCTCTGGTGGTGACGAGCGCAGGTGAACTCGCAGTCGTGTAGTGAAACCTTGCAGGATACAGCTACGAACTATTCCAGCAACTTGGCCAGGGGGGAGAAAACTTGCAGTGATATTGTGAAGTCATACAGCAGCAACAACATTCATGATAAGTGCTTTTTAAGAAAGGACCAAACATTAAAAGATATTATGTTATACCAGTCAGTGATTAGAATTAGGACATAAACCTCAGCCATCGTGAAGGGTACCCTAATAATAAACATAACTTTTGTGTAGGCTATTTTTATCTCCCTTTACTCAGTAATATATACATATAACCATATATACCTTTTTTTTCCTTCCTTGTGTTTTTCTGTAACCAATATAGCTTGAGCTAATATATATATATAATTGAAAAGAATTTCACTGTTGTTTCTTTCTTTTCACTAAATGTTCTGTATTGCTTGGTAGTTAACTGTTTTTGTTAATCATTATCTTAATTACCAGCTGGGGGTCTCATGAGCCATTTCAGTACCTCAAGAGAAGTGTGGCTGAAGACCTAACCTACTCTCAGGATGCTTGATGGGATTTGCCTCTTCACTTAACCGAGAAGAGTTTAAATTTCAGTCTCCTGAAACATTTCTTCCTACAAGTGTCGGACTATCACCTACAGCGAGCCAAAAGACACTGTGGAAGAGATTGGTACTCTCTTTTATTTCTTCTATCTATCCTCTCTGCTACTATTGTCGCCACACCCTAGTAGAATCAAATGGGAGAGACAACACATTGATAGAGTTTGCAAGAAGATAAGATACTATAATAGGTAATAATAATAATAATAATAGCCCCTTCAGTCATAACTGACTATGGGAATGCGCCCCTGAGGTGACAGCCCTCAGCTGCTTATTTTCCTGGTGCTCCTTTCGACGTTTTCTCCTCACCTCTGCTTCTTGTGTGAGCCTCTCTTCGCCCAATCTGAGGTGGGGCCGTAAATAGCATCGCCACTTAGTGCGATCGGCAGCTTCATCCTCCCATGTTGCTGGATCCATGTCCAGTGCCCTCATATCTCTCTTACACACATCTTTGAACCTCAGCTGTGGTCGCCCAACTGTTCTCTTGCCATCTGCTAATTGTCCGTAGAAGATATCTTTTGGGATGCGACCATCTTCCATGCGGCGAACATGGCCAAGCCAGCGAAGTCTGCGTTGTCTAAGAAGCGTATACATACTTTGAAGACCAGCACGTGACAACACCTCGACATTTGTCACTTTATCTTTGTGGTGAAGTGGGATGTTATAAATATTTATAGGGGACTTAGTGTACTGACTGAGATCAGCTGTGAAGGTATCTATATCTAATAAGAGTAGTGTATTATAGATAACCTTACTTGCTCAAATAACAATATGTATTCATTTCTGTCATGAATGAATATGTGTCCTGATTCAAATACAAAGGGAACCAGGAATCACAATCAATTTTAATTACAAGTTATATGTACAGAATTTATCAATATGAATATTGTAGTGACATATATTATTAAAAGTATCCTATGTGTGTCAGTTGTGTAGTAGTAATATGAGGTAATACTGGTTTTGTTTTGTTCAAGCTCTGTTGGTATTTGTCATCATGACTTCAATAGTTTGTCTTTATTGGAACTAGTATTGGAGATGTTCTCAGTTCCTGATATTAAAACAATTTACTTCCCCTCTTAAGTTTATGTTACAATGTTATTTTAAGATGGGGGTACATAATTTTGAGCTCAGCTGGCCACATCAGCTTATCTTGCGTGATGGCGGCAGGAAAAGACTCCTCTGCTCGATTTCTCCCCTGTGCTCTGGAGACACCTCACTGATAGCTAAATGGACCAAGGAGTATGCTGTCCGACTCTGGATTCAGCAAAGCTCTGACCAGGTGCTGCTCAATACCATCAAGACCACGGTCCCTGAAAACAAGAAGGATGTACCTTCTACTTCATAACTAATTTATACTCTCTTTTTACACTGAGCACAATACATCACAAACATTGAGTTCAGAGCGTTAGGCCAACTGTCAGCTTCATCTGAAATACTTTATACCAGTATTAACCTCCTTAATGGTTACTACGCCTCTGCACTTCCAGCATTATTTCTTTCTAGTCAATCATCTAGGTGTCAGTGTACTGTTTGGCCATTCCATGCCGTTTTACTTTCCTCCGACACCTTCTGTTCAGGCTGGAGCATTATAGGCTTTACATCATGTTTGCTACTGAACTACACATATATACAGGCATAAATTAACAATTCACATTCAATTTTCATTAAAAGATACTGAATGTTTCAAGCTTACCACAATTCATGGAAACAAACACAGATACGTTGATTAGCAATGAATTCTGGCACAAATACTGGCACAAATTCCCATCTGCTTATGTTCCAGGCTTTTATTTAGCAAAAATATGAGCTGGCTTCAACGCACTGTTGCTTTATCAAGCTTATTTGAACTAGTGGTCTCGAACTAACGCTCCTAAGTGAGTATATCAGCGAGTCTGGCCAATGGAGCCACGTTTCGACAAGTGTTTGAAAAAATTTTAACTTCCTACGTCTCCCCTAACAACCAAGGATAGCATTTATAGCCCGACCAATCGTGTTTAGCCTTACATATCATTCCAGCCAATCAGTTCAAATGTAACTTGTGGCCCATTTCCCGTACAATGGTGGTGTAAAAAAATCTACCACTGAGCGATTCTGATTTTGGGTGTTGTCTGACAGCACCATCATTTTTATTTTGGCTATAACTTGTTAATTCCTAGACTATTTGCATAACGTTGTACATATTCTTTGTCAGCAAACCCTAAGGAACCCAAATATATATATTTAATAGAGCTAAAATGCTGCGTTCAAAATATGCAATTCCTTCTACCTCCTGTTTCGAAGATGTGCTGTCTGGGTACTGTAATGTTTTCAAACGTAAACCCATCTATTGTCATCTTTCTAATAAGAGTTTTTCAGGATTTAAAAACCTAACTCTGGGAAGGTTAGTGTTTTTATCACTGTCCGTCCGAAAAAGTTAGTGCATGTGGCCTTACACGCGTGATAGTAGTAATTGTGTATCGCGCGACGCGTGTTTGTGTTGCACGTGTTCGGCTTTATGCCTCTCCCTTCTCTCTATCTTTTAGTCCATCTGTCTTTAGTTACGCCGTGTATAAAATGGAATGAATGAAATATTAAAATTAGGTCATTGTTCAGCTTGGTATCTCAATGTTTTTGCAAGAAATACAGCACACGTTTCATTGAAGAAAGCGGGTAATAATATAGTAGGCTTTTACTATCAACGTGAAAGCGTTACAATTTGCAGACGAAGCATAAAACAAAGGGGATTTCGAGTACAGTCATTGTGACAGCACTGTTATTTTACCATTGCTCTTTTCTTTATTAAATTTATTTGTTAGGCTTTATATTTACCTGATAATTTATATATGTGGATTAGAATATTTCACGACACCTCCCCTCTTAAAACAGACATCCCATGTCAGTCCTTTATTCTATATACACATAGATAAATGTAAGTCAACTTGACTTTACTCTGCTGTGGTGCTATCATGGTTTTATGTAGTTGGGTCCATTCAGAGTAGGCACTACTCATGAAAAATCTGCCTCAGACTTCTACAACCAATAATATATTTCGGTTATGTTACTGAACAGCCGCAAGTGTGAGTGCTTGTCTTAATGCTGCTTCGCAACCCGTATTCACCATTTCTCTTCTCTGAGTCTGCGCAATGACATGTCCAGAGAACATTATATTTCCCTCAAAATGTACGTTATGAGGAGATAACATATACCTGGTGATAGCAGAGTTTTCGTAGTGGATCCCATAATCTTCTTATTATCCTGTATGAAACATTCGGAATATCCTCAATCAAAGAGGCAACTCAGGGATTCATTACGTTCCTCCGAAATGTTTACATCCAACAATTTTCTCATCATTCTAGAGAAGACACTAGGCGCATTCTTCAATCCAAATGGCAATCTATTAAACTCATAGTGTCCTTCTGAGGTACTAAAAGCTAGGTATGGTCTAACCTCAGGCTTTACTGGAATCTGATAGTATCCTTTACTCAGATCCACTTTTGAGAAATATTTAGCTTTATTTAGTCTGGCAAACAGCTGATTTGTATCCGGCAATGGATCCACCTGTCCTTCTGTAATAGCATTCAGTCTCCTGTAATCTATACAGAGTCTATGTTCTCCAGAGGGCTTCCTTAAGAGTACAACACCGGAACTATATGAGGATTCACTGTGTGAAATAATTCCCTCCTTCAATAGATAGTCTATCTCTTCCTTCAAAGCTTTCTCCTTAGCAAACGGAATCGAATATGGTTTCATACAGACAGGTGTGGGGTCTATCAGTTTCATATCATATTCCAATAGGTTTGTATGCCCTGGTCGGTCTGTTAACACCTCTGCATGATTATTTAGAACCTGTTGCACTCTCTCTTTCTGAGTTTTCGTTAAATGTGTACTGATTTTCACCTGTGCTGCTGTCTCACAGGGGTGTAATGGATATTCAAATGATGAAAGTGGTTCCTTTTTCATCTCCATGGCGATGGACAAGGTCAACAAGTGTGTCTCTTCCTGATGTTCTCTTTCCCAATATTTCTTCAGGAGATTCACATGATAGATTTTTTCTTTCCCCTTCTTATCTATCTTATAATTTGTTCTAGACACCTTCTCTAGAACTGTATATGGACCCTGCCATCCAATTTGTAACTTATTCTGACTCCCGGGCAAAAGAAGCAGTACTTTCTCTCCCACAGCCAAATTTCTGTCTTTCGCCTTCCTGTTATAATAGGCAGCATGTTTCTTCCTGGCTTGTTTCAAATTTTCATTGGCAAGTTTCCAGCCAGTTTTTAAACGAGTGGTCAGCTCATTCACATATTGGTATGAAGATGTAATGTTTTCCTCTGCCTTTTCATCAGTCCACGTTCTTAACAAAGCTACATATGGACCTTTAATTGTGTGGACCTATTTGTCCATGCACCGGTATGGTCTCTTCCACTCGAAGCTCTATAGTGATGATTTTTCCTCCCAGAATTATCATTCACAAAACGACCGCTACCAATTTTTTCTTTTGGGGCTTTCTCCCCACTTAAAATTCTTGATGAGAGATTTCCTCTCTACATCCTCTTCCTCCAGTTTGTTTAAGTCCGATTGAGGGATTTTCGGCTTATCCTGGGGTAAGACATCTTTTTGCACTCTCCGCATAGTGGCCATTGTAAAACAGTTAAGTGAAGCTTGTCCGTGAAAAGGGGCTTCCCATTCCATTTGGTCCACTTTATCAAATCTATTTTTCTTTTTATTATCAGGCCTAATTTTGCCCCGTGGCGTGTCCAGGTCCTGATCCATGTTCCCACTTGTGGGTGTTCCCTCATGTGCTATGCTACACCTTTCTACAAAATTCTCAATGTCCCATCTTGCTTTGGGCCAATAATAATTGTGAGCCACCTTTTGAATGATGGTACCTATCTTCTCATGGTCCCCATCTGGTTTCACATGTAGGCTCCTTATTAAGTCTGCCCTATATCTTTTAGGAAGTACCAGCTGTCCTGACCTTTGGATCTAGCTCCAGTCTTCCTATACATCAACTTGTTTTTCATGTAAAAATCTCCCTTGCCTGGAGTTGTATGACAAGTTGATAATTTTCTGAAACAAGGCTTGAGTGTTTTATCCCCAGCCTGTGCCTTCCTCATCTCTTCTGGAGTGGTATCCAACATAATATCCTCCTCCTGTCTTGAGGTCGACCTGACCTGAAGGGTTGCCATATACACAGGTTTCCTTCTGCAACGGTCAGTGTCATGATTGTCCATCTGACAATTCTTACACCACCTTTTTCCTTGGTTGAAAGATTTTCTTTCATCATATTTCCTTTCATCGAATTGTGGGAATTTATTTTTATTTTCATACCGTGGCCTATCAAATTGGTGCTTACCTTTGTTTTGATCCCTAGGATCAAATTTATTAAAGTTCTGTGGTGCCCTAAAGTTATCCACTTGTTTCTTTTTATTACCTGTTACCTCTGCTTGAGCTGCTTGATACCTTTCAGCAACATTTAGCAACTCACCCAGCCTCTCTGCACCTTGTTCCATGAGAAACTTTCTCAGGTCTGGAGCCATGGACTCTCTTAATTGCTCTATAAGGACCATTTCCTTAAGATCTTGGGTTTTCCCCAGAGAAGTCCATTTCTCCAAGTATGTCTCTATTCGTGCAGAGAACTGGTGATAGGTTTCACCTGACAGTAGTTTAGCATTCCTAAATTTTTTCCTATAGAATTCTGCATTCTTTTCATATCTTAACAAAAGAGCCTGCTTTAGCATGTCATAATTTTCCTGATCACCTCTGCTCATTTTTGCAAAAACTTCATAAGCTGCCCCACGAAGTCCTTGAGATAACTTTAAGCTCCACCTTTCTCTCTCTAACCCATACGTGGTAGCTAATAGTTCATACCTATTTAGATAGCTCTCTATATCATCGTCTTTCTCAACAAAATGATCTAAATGAAAATTCATAGCTGAGGTTGAGGCTCCTTGGCTAGCAGTGGCATCAGAGGCAAAGGGACTGGCACCATTTTCAGGAGCATGGCCTTGAAACTCAAACTCCCTTAGTCGTAACTCATGTTCCCTTTGTAATCTTTTATCTTCTGCTTCCCTTTCTGCAGCTAATTTCTTCTCTTCCCTTTCTGCAGTCAATCTTCTTTCTTCTGCTTCCCTTTCTGCAGCTAATTTCTTCTCTTCCCTTTCTGCAGCCAATCTTCTTTCTTCTGCTTCCCTTTCTGCAGCTAATTTCTTCTCTTCCCTTTCTGCAGTCAATCTTCTTTCTTCTGCTTCCAATTTCTTAGCCTCAGCCTCAATCTGCAACCTCTTAGTCTCAGCCTCAGCCTCAAATTGTAACTTCTTAATTCCCTTTCAGCCTCTAACTTTCTTTCGGCTTCAAACCTTCTTTCTTCGCGTTCAATAAATTTGTCACATTCCGTAGTGACATAGGCAACCATAACTTGCCCATCTAATCCTAACTCTTTTGCAGTCTGAACAGCAGCAGATCGAAATTTGGCCAGGTCCGCCATTGTCTATCAGGTAAATTTATACAATGTCTAACCAACAATTCAATCTCTACATATATATCTAATGGACAACACAGGCACCGTGAGCTCAACCTTATTTAATTCCACCCAAGGATACCTTTTAATTCTTATATTCCCTGAAGTGAATTACCCCCAATATTTTTAATAGGGAAAGATTCAAAATCCCAAGAGCGAGACCCCAATATATGTGTGAAGTGGGATGTTATAAATATTTATAGGGGACTTAGTGTACTGACTGAGATCAGCTGTGAAGGTATCTATATCTAATAAGAGTAGTGTATTATAGATAACCTTACTTGCTGCCACATATATATATATATCTCAGTCAGAATTATTCTGGAATAGTGTGATGACTACGTTGTATGTCTAGGGTATGTGTATGATGAAGTGTAAGTCATAACAACAACAGACAGATAAACAATTTAATTTATCCCACCACACTTGACAACACTGTGACACTCACATACATAAAACACTCTACAAGGATATCTTAAAGGAGTCACTGATAACTTTTCAAATAACAATATGTATTCATTTCTGTCATGAATGAATATGTGTCCTGATTCAAATACAAAGGGAACCAGGAATCACAATCAATTTTAATTACAAGTTATATGTACAGAATTTATCAATATGAATATTGTAGTGACATATATTATTAAAAGTATCCTATGTGTGGCAGTTGTGTAGTAGTAATATGAGGTAATACTGGTTTTGTTTTGTTCAAGCTCTGTTGGTATTTGTCATCATGACTTCAATAGTTTGTCTTTATTGGAACTAGTATTGGAGATGTTCTCAGTTCCTGATATTAAAACAATTTACTTCCCCTCTTAAGTTTATGTTACAATGTTATTTTAAGATGGGGGGGTACATAATTGAGCTCAGCTGGCCACATCAGCTTATCTTGCGTGATGGCGGCAGGAAAGGACTCCTCTGCTCGATTTCTCCCCTGTGCTCTGGAGACACCTCACTGATAGCTAAATGGACCAAGGAGTATGCTGTCCGACTCTGGATTCAGCAAAGCTCTGACCAGGTGCTGCTCAATACCATCAAGACCACGGTCCCTGAAAACAAGAAGGATGTACCTTCTACTTCATAACTAATTTATACTCTCTTTTTACACTGAGCACAATACATCACAAACATTGAGTTCAGAGCGTTAGGCCAACTGTCAGCTTCATCTGAAATACTTTATACCAGTATTAACCTCCTTAATGGTTACTACGCCTCTGCACTTCCAGCATTATTTCTTTCTAGTCAATCATCTAGGTGTCAGTGTACTGTTTGGCCATTCCATGCCGTTTTACTTTCCTCCGACACCTTCTGTTCAGGCTGGAGCATTATAGGCTTTACATCATGTTTGCTACTGAACTACACATATATACAGGCATAAATTAACAATTCACATTCAATTTTCATTAAAAGATACTGAATGTTTCAAGCTTACCACAATTCATGGAAACAAACACAGATACGTTGATTAGCAATGAATTCTGGCACAAATACTGGCACAAATTCCCATCTGCTTATGTTCCAGGCTTTTATTTAGCAAAAATATGAGCTGGCTTCAACGCACTGTTGCTTTATCAAGCTTATTTGAACTAGTGGTCTCGAACTAACGCTCCTAAGTGAGTATATCAGCGAGTCTGGCCAATGGAGCCACGTTTCGACAAGTGTTGAAAAAATTTTAACTTCCTACGTCTCCCCTAACAACCAAGGATAGCATTTATAGTCCGACTAATCGTGTTTAGCCTTACATATCATTCCAGCCAATCAGTTCAAATGTAACTTGTGGCCCATTTCCCGTACAATGGTGGTTTAACAAATCTACCACTGAGCGATTCTGATTTTGGGTGTTGTCTGACAGCACCATCATTTTATTTTGGCTATAACTTGTTAATTCCTAGACTATTTGCATAACGTTGTACATATTCTTTGTCAGCAAACCCTAAGGAACCCAAATATATATATTTAATAGAGCTAAAATGCTGCGTTCAAAATATGCAATTCCTTCTACCTCCTGTTTCGAAGATGTGCTGTCTGGGTACTGTAATGTTTTCAAACGTAAACCCATCTATTGTCATCTTTTCTAATAAGAGTTTTTCAGGATTTAAAAACCTAACTCTGGGAAGGTTAGTGTTTTTATCACTGTCCGTCCGAAAAAGTTAGTGCATGTGGCCTTACACGCGTGATAGTAGTAACTGTGTATCGCGCGACGCGTGTTTTGTGTTGCACGTGTTCGGCTTTATGCCTCTCCCTTCTCTCTATCCTTTAGTCCATCTGTCTTTAGTTACGCCGTGTATAAAATGGAATGAATGAAATATTAAAATTAGGTCATTGATCAGCTTGGTATCTCAATGTTTTTGCAAGAAATACAGCACACGTTTCATTGAAGAACGCGGGTAATAATATAGTAGGCTTTTACTATCAACGTGAAAGCGTTACAATTTGCAGACGAAGCATAAAACAAAAGGGGGATTTCGAGTACAGTCATTGTGACAGCACTGTTATTTTACCATTGCTCTTTTCTTTATTAAATGTATTTATTAGGCTTTATATTTACCTGATAATTTATATATGTGGATTAGAATATTTCACGACAATCTTTCCACGAGATGCCGAGGATGCGGCGTAGACACCGCAAATGGAAGGTATTTGTTGCGTGATAAATTCTCGCAACATCGTTTTGTTTCAATGTCTGTTTTATAACGCAAGGGCAACAACTGCTTGGAATTTATAGTCACTTTTCTCGGTAAGCATTTGTCTTCTCGCGTTGGTATCGAATGCAGTTAAGTTTGAGCTGTGGTCATTTTTGCGCTGGACTGCGCATGACTTGTCTTGTTGTTTGGTCGATCGGTTTCCGCCCACGACTAGTGGAGTGAGCGATTTGGAATGGCGAAAGAGATGCCTCGTTGAAGAGGGGATCTCCGCTATTTTTTGTGCTGTCAGGGATGTGTAGTCCTCTTAATGGATATTTCGTTTATTCGAGATAATACCTCTAGTGTTTTCCCACATGTCGGGAGGCGTGATATTTCTGTGTATTTCATGAAAGCAAGGTAAATTGACTTTTTCATTAACTCTATCGATTTTGGGTCGTGAGCGATTTCGATTCATAGCCTGTCTCCGAAAGTCGTCGCCACGAGATGTTTTTTCCCAGCTCACATGTCGCTGCATTGTACTGCATCGGTTGATGCATGTACCAAGGACCATTACTTGCTACTTTGTTAAATGAATTAGGTTTGGAAAACCTTTATTATCTAGAGGATATTTTTGTGGACATTATTTATACTTCGGCAGACGTGTCTGTCTTGCTGAAGTCAAACTAAGGAGAGTGAACTGATCTCATACATCTGGTTATCTCCTGGCTGTTATAGAAAAGGATGGAGTTTTCCACCTGACTACATTTACAGCACTATGAAATATAACATGCATCTGACTCATCATTGTAATGCTGTCTACCGTCTATTGCTGTATTGAATGTTGCTGTGATAATGACTGTTTGATGTGCCTACACATTTGCGTAACCATTTTGTCACTGTGGCGTCCACAATAAATAATGAAGAAAAACGTCAAACGGCTGTTTCAAGACTCATTGACTTTATACGTCGTGAGTTTACTGACGTCCTATGTGGATTGCCCTGTTATTGTTGTATGAACATTGTTTTGACTGAACACATCTACACACTACACAAAACCAGACATGCGGGTGCCATCCATCATCATATGGCATCACGCATCAGTATTGAGCCTTCTTTCTTACTTAGCATAGGTCGTCCAGGTCTCGCTGCCATATAGGAGTGTGCTGGTGACGCAGGCATTATATACCGCAGCTTTGGTCTTCGTTGTGAGTTTAGAGTTTCCCCAAATACGCGATGTGAGGCGGGCAAAGGTAGCTGCAGCTTTGCCAATGCGGCTGTCGATTTCTGTATCCAGTGAGAGTTTGTCATTGATGGTAGACCCTAGGTATGTGAAGTGGTGCACCACTGCCAATTCATAGTTATCGATAGTGATAACTGGTGCAGCAAACACATCCTGACTCAGCACATTCGTTTTCTTTAGACTTATTGTGAGGCCAAAGTCCTTGCATGCTTTAGTGAAGCGATTCATCAAGCTCTGAAGCTCCTGTTGGCTTTGAGTGACGACTGCAGCATCATCAGCGAACAACAAGTCTCTTATAGTGACCCTTCTGATTTTTTGTTTTTGCCTTCAGCCTTGAAAGATTAAACAGACGGCCATCTGACCTAGTGTGAAGGCATATTCCTCCAGTTGCATCTCTGAATGCATGTTTCAAGAGTAAGGCAAAGAAGATTCCGAAGAGGGTCGGAGCCAGAACACAGCCTTGTTTAACGCCACTTCGTATATCAAAGGGCTGTGACGTTGTAAAGTTTCTTTTCTTCTTTCCACTCTGTAAAGTGTCAGTCTGTATGCTCTGTAAGGAAGAGTGGTGTGTTGTTGAGATCAGGCATGCCCCAGTCTACCCAGCTGTAAATGGGTAACTCACCCTAGTCCTGAGTTAGGGAAGGCAAAGGCTCCAGGGGAAGCAGGCCCTAAACTTGGTCACTCCAACCGACGCAGGATGGTGTATGTATGAAGTAGAAGTGTAGAGTGTGATTACCGCGAATGGTGTACTGTTCGTGTGCTGACCAATATAACCACTCATACACTTGTGTCTACAAGGCACCAATGCAGACTGCTGGAATCTTTGTTTACTCAATTTATTCAGACGTACACACTGGGACATACGAGTACATCATGGTATGTTGACATATCAATTTGTAGGTATACATAGCAGATCTGAAGTCATGACACATTCAGAAATAATGGGCAGTACATCAAAAGTTCAATTGTCATGATACATTATGGCCGCATCCCCCTATCTGACTAAACGCGTCAGTGAAGGCAGATCGGTAAATAACTAAAGTTACTTGACGTCCATAGTTTGTAGCATATATTATGAAACCACGAAAGAGGGGTTTCTAGCAAGATTGAGATCTCCCTGTCACTGTCCGATAATAGGATAAATAATCTGTTCTCTTGGCAGTGATCAAAACATATGATGACCGAATGATAACATGGCTGCCTCCCTGAGTTGTCGTTCACTCATTCATAGGAAGGAGAATATAAGCCAGAGTTAATTTATAATGGGTATATAAATGATTTCATAAATGTTTCCATACAGCTCTACGGTGATCAGGTTAATTCACGTAGCCATAACCGCTGCAGGAAAGTCTGTCATCTTCGTCGATACAAAAACACGACCCTAGCGATACGAAGCACAATGTTCCATCTAGGTCGAATCGACATGAGATCATCAAAATAGGGTCTGGCAATACATGGAGTCCGAATTATACATTGTACCGTACCTTAGGAGAGTCTCTAACATAAACTATAGTAGAGATACCATCTCCTTTAGAAGAAAACCACTTCATGAATCATATTTCCTTAAGAATCTACCAGCCCTTTGAAAAGTGCGTACCCGCCATTATCACGGTACATCGGAACTCATCACGACTTGTCAAGACAACTCATACTTCCGCTAGACCGGAATAACAAGAATCTAGTCCCTCCTACCCATCCAAAATATACAATATAGGACTGATTCTACTTGTACTAATAATATGTAATACATATGAATTCAGGCCATAAACACAATAAGCAAATTAATATATTTTCTGGCCCTAAAAAATAAGTACAAACGTAAGCGCAATATCCTTGCGCCGGATCAATATCCAGAACGATTACTCCTATAATCAAAAGTGTGAATCAAACATGGATTCTCTCGCTTTTACCATAGACAGCATTTTCATACACAAATGAATGAATGTCTATATTTTTCCCATATTAAATAGCCATATCGATTTTTGTAATATGTGCGTCAAAATATGCACGCAACAGACGTGCTTCCAGCATATTGGACTGTTCCCTTCATGCCGTCATGGAATGACTTTATCATTTCCAGCATTTTAGAAGGGCAGCCTATTTTCAGGAGGATTTTAAAGAGTCCATCCCTACTAACCAGGTCGAATGCTTTTGTGAGGTCTCTAAAGGCGATATATAATGGTCTTTTCTGCTCTCTTGATTTTTCCTGAAGCTGGCGGAGAGAGAAGATCATGTCTGTTGTTGATCTGCCAGCTCGGAATCCACACTGTGACTCTGGATATATGCGCTCAGCTAACTTGTGTAGTCGCATTAAGATGACTTTGGCAAAAACCTTACCAACAATACTAAGAAGAGAGATGCCTCTGTAGTTATTGCAATCACTTCTGTCTCCTTTATTTTTATACAGTGTTACAATCTTGGCATCTCGCATGTCTTGAGGAATAGTTGTCTCTTCCCAGCACTGGCACAGCATCCTATGCAGGGGATGTAATAGCGTGCTCTTACAGCATTTGATTAAATCAGGAGGAATCCCATCACTGCCTGGTGCTTTGCCAGAGGCCAAGCTATCAATGGCCTTGCTGAGTTCCTCTAATGTTGGTTCGGCATCCAGCTCCTCCATAGTTGGCAGTCTCCATAGTCTGCACTCTATAATAGGTAACATTTGGTTTAGACTGCAACTTTTAGGCGTGAAAAGGCCCAGGAATAAAATATTCATAATCAAAATGACTTCATCCTAATATGCAGGAGTTAGAAACAATTTGTGAAATCTAAGCCTGAAGCAGACTGCAAAAACGGCCGTGTGCCAGTAATAGAAAAACTGAATAAAATAAAGAGGGCTCAAAAAATATCAAGCTAAATTTAGCTTTACTTATCAGTTAAGAAAATGAGTGGTTCAAACTTCATTCCAGATTGACCGAATGTTTGTAAATAATATTCTTATTCATTCACATTCTCTCTCTCTCTCTCTCTCTCTCTCTCTCTCTCTCTCTCTCTCTCTCTCTCTCTCTCTCTCTCTCTCTCTCTCTCTCTCTCTCTCTCTCTCTCTCTCTCTCTCTCTCTCTCTCTCTCTCGTAAAACACACTTTCATCTGTCTCGGCACCCTCAACTTTCTTGTTCATTAAATGATGGGCTCACCGGAAAATCACAGATGAAGAAGGGACGGGGAATAAGGAGCAGGCTCTTTGATTTCTACATCAGGAGATAAAGATTTACGGGAGATGCTATCATTTATCTCTCCCTATTTTCTAGTAGTCATTTCTAAAAACCAATCATGAGAAATGGTTCTAGAAGACATTCAGAGGCGGCACACTTGTCAAGTTTTCGCTTAAATCTAACATGATCCCAGACGCCACTCGATACCTGACGGGGTGAAGAAAAGTCAAATACCCATGGAGACCCCGCCCCACTAAAGCAAGACTCCAGCGACAACCCAACGTCAAGACAGAAAAAGCTAAGTGGCGTACAGGGCCCGTCATATTTACACTTTTTTCACTCCAACCCCACATTCATGGGATGATAAGAGCTTTCCAAATATTAAGATACCAGTTAACAAAACAATCATAATTCATACTTTCCATTATTTATTTAACCTTGTTACTACAAATATTTCATAAATAAATATACATGTTTATATATATATATATATATATATATATATATATATATATATATATATATATGTATATATATATATATATATATATATATATATATATATATATTACTGAGCGACTTTAATTACGCATCACTATACGAGTGCCTGGTAAAGTATCTTATGTTCATGCAATTGTTACCGAAATTAGTACACAGGTTCACAAGGTCACCGCCTAGAGGCCAGCATAGTCATTTTGCGCCAGCAAAGCTGGAGACAAGAGTAGCACGTGACACACGTAAAACATGATTTAGGTGCCTGGTAAAAATTCTGCACGGAAAACATTAATTTCTTTTCACCCAGAGCTCAGCCTAGAGCACTACGGACTGGAAAACAGTCAATATTTTAGTCCACAACCACAAACACGTCGTCAAACCATGCCTAAACTGAGCGCTGCAGAGAGAGAAAGAGCGATAGGAATGATAACAGACGGGATGTCCACCAGAGAAGCATCCAGACACTTGAATTGCAACCAGTCCACCATCATCCGACTGCAACAACGTTTAATGGCCACTGGATCCATTGCAGATCGACCCCGTCAAGGTCAACCCAGAATTACGACACCTGAACAGGACGCGTATATACGGCAGCTTCATTTGCGGAATCGGTTTTTGGCGGCAGCTGTAACAGCAAGAGATGTTGTTGGGAGACGTGGAACCATATCAGAGCACACCGTGCAACGTCGACTGCAGGCGGCATAACTCAACGCCAGACGTCCTCATGTCGGCCCGATCCTCTTCCAGTATCATCCCGAGCTCCAGCTGTACCAGCATGATAACGCACGACCACATACAGCTAGGGCCACCACAGCGTTCCTTCGGGCCAATAACATCGCTGTCATACCATGGCCTTCATTGTCCCCAGATATGGCACCCATTGAACACGTCTGGGACGAGATTGGACGCCAACTCTACCGGCACAGACGATCGCAGACCCTGGATCATTTGCGACGCGATATAACCGAAGTATGGGATCGACTCCCCCAGAAATTTCTACGCACACTGGTTAACTCCATGCTGAGACGCTGCCAGGCTTGCCTTGATGCCAACGGTGGCCAAACGCGCTCTTGAGCGCGTTACAATGACAACAACGACATTTGTGACTTTTCAATTTGACCCCTACCTTACATTTGTGACTGTAGTTTTTTTAAACACTGCATGAACTGCTACGCGGATTGCGGGAATCGGTCGGGCAAAGGATACTGTTTCCAGTGATATCAAACATGTTACCATTATTTTATTCTCAGACATATTGGTGAGTGATTCCTATAGTGATGCGTAATTAAAGTCGCTTTGAGGAAAGGAAATTTATTTGGAAGTGCGAGAACGTAAGTGAAGTGCAAGGACAGTTTAGAAGGGAGTTTCAAAGAGATCCACCAGCGCGACTCACCATTACTTGAACAAGATTGTTGTGAGCGATGAGGCCACATTTGAGTTAAATGGCTTAATTAATCGCCACAATTGCAGCTACTGGGCAACTGAATCCGTATGTTACGGTGGAACACCATGCAAACTTACCAGGGGTTACAGTGTTGTGTGGTTGTCAGTGTTGGGCTTAATTGGACCATTCTTTTTTGACAACACTGTCACTGGTGCCGTTTATTTGAAGCTGCTGCAGGAATCCGTCATGCCACGCATTCAAGAGAAGTTTGGGGATGAGGAGGAGTTTTATTTCCACCAAGATGGAGCACCTCCCCATCGTGATGTGATGGCCTATCTTGACGAAAATCTGCCGAGCAGATGGATAGGGCGAAAAGGTAGCATTAAATATCCCCCGCGTTCACCATATCTCATGCCACTGGACTTTTTGTATGGGAACACATCAAAGATAAGGTTTATGGCATAAAACCGGCAACAATCAACGAATTGAAAGCAGCCATTGAAAGAGAATGCGCCCAAATACCAAATGAAATCATTCGTGCTGTGTGCAATTCCATTGGTCCGCGTTATCAGCAGTGCCTGGACCAGAACGGCCGTCGGTTCGAACACTTGCGATAACTTAAAAAGATTCTACATTTGTCTTCTTTAATTTGGATTATAAAACTTAGATGTATCTTAATAAACATTGTATTTATAATCATTCAAAGTGTGTATACATTTTTTCGGACATTCTATATATATATAGGAAAGACAGATGACACTGGGAAAGACTAGAAACCGGCTGACCGGGTTAGCACCCCGTAAGCTGTATTCAATTGCTACAGGACCCAAAAATGATAGATGCCCCCAGGATTCACCGAAAGGGGGGGGGGGGGGAGAATGATGAATCCACAGGCGCCTCATTGGAATCGACCAGACCCGTTACACGGACTTCGAGCTCTGAACAACGGCTGGAATTTCCATGTGCCTGTTGTAGGGAATTCTCTACTCAGAGAGGAATGAAAATCCACCGAAAGAAAAAGGGGTGTGGGAGGTCATCTGGGGGAGATCAACAGCGCTCTGTCTCGACAGATAAGACGTTAGAAGAATGCAGACAGGAGTCAATCCACAGTGCTGAGTACATTCAAGTTGATCTGCCTGATGATGATCTCACACACTTCTTGGACGGAAAGAGAGATGCAATCAAGTTTCCACCTGCCAGTGCAAAAGGGCTTTGGGAACAGCTGGACGAAGCCTTGGCAAAAGAGTTGGATAACAACCCGAAGCAGATAACTTTGGAGAAGAAGCTGGAAATCTTCGGCGACATAATATATCTGCACTGTCGCAAAGTGTTCGGGGTGAGGGAGGCAAGGGAAAGTAACCCACCACGAAAAAGTAGAAGACAAATTAAAATAGAAGAAATCAGGAAACAGAAGAAGCATGCCCGAAAACTTTTCAAGAACGCAGTTGCCACAGAGAAGGAAGGGTTACGACAGGTTTGGGAGCACCTGAAAGGCCAACATAATGCCCTTTGTAGAGCAGAAATGTTGTGCAGGAAGAGAAGGAAGACTCGAAGGGATAGGGAAAGATTCTTCAGGGAGCCCTTCAAGTTTGCCAAAGAACTGTTTGGGCAGCCACGGTCGGGTACGCTAAACATCAAGAAAGAAGACCTGGAAGAACACCTTAGAATGACATATTCAGATGGTCGCAGAGATGAGCCGCTCAGCAGCATGGCAGGCCTTAAATGGCCGAGTAAGCAAGGAGCTGAATTTAACACCAAGCCCCCAACGGTGCAAGAGGTAGAAAGCATTGTCCAGAAAGCTCGGTGCAAGTCAGCTCCAGGTCCTAATGGTGTTCCATATGTGGTGTATAAGAGATGCCCTGAAGTGCTCAAACGACTGCTCCGTTTACTGAAGAATGCGTGGAAAACCCAGCTTGTAAGCAAAGAATGGAGAAAGGCAAACGGAGTCTACATCCCGAAGGAGCAAAATTCCACAGACATCAGTCAGTTCAGGCCAATCTCACTACTCAATGTGGAAGGGAAGATATTCTTCTCAGTGATGGCGAAAAGACTCACTACATACCTCCTGGCAAATGGGTACATTGACACTACCATTCAGAAAGGAGGTATCCCAGGTACACCAGGATGTCTAGAGCATGCCACAATGATCTGGGAAGCAATCCAAAAGGCAAAGTCTGACAGAACAAACCTCTATGTAATCTGGTTGGATCTAGCGAATGCTTATGGATCCGTTCCACACCAGATGTTGTGGCAGGCCCAAGAAATGTATCATGTTTCACAAAAGATTGCAGCAATGCTGAAGCTGTATTTTGCAGGGTTTGCTGTCAGATTTTCAACCAGAGAGTACACAACGAAGTGGATTGGCCTTGAAGTTGGAATAGCGGTGGGGTGTACCATCTCTCCGATACTATTCGTGATGGCTATGCAGGTAATCCTCAATGCGGCTGAAGGAATGGCTATAGGTCCAAAGCTCGGTGGAATGTGTCACATGCCACCGCTCAAAGCATTCATGGATGACACAACAATTCTGACATCAGATGAACATCAGGCCCGGAGGATGTTAGAACGCCTGGATGAACTAGTCAGCTGGTGCAGAATGAGCTTCAAACCCAAGAAGTCGAGAAGCCTATCAGTCAGGAAATGGAAGATAGCAGATGACATATTCGTGGTTTCCAACCAAAGAATCCCTACTGTCATTGAGGAACCTGTTAAAACTCTTGGCAGGGTGTACGATGCCTCATTAAAAGACTCGAAGGCAGTGCAACAGACAATAGAAATGGCAGACAGAGGGCTACAGATCATAGACCAAAGCAGACTCCTGGGAAAGTTCAAACTGTGGTGCCTCCAGTTCATGTTGATACCGAAGTTGCTGTGGCCACTGCTTATATATGAAATAAGCACAAGTACAGTGGAAGCTATAGAGCAGAAGGTCAACACGTTCATGAGAAAGTGGCTAGGGGTACCACCAGGTCTGTCAGATGTAGCACTGTACAGCAAAAAGTCAAAACTTCTGCTTCCTTTCAAGTCAGTTGTTAAAGAGTACAAAGTTGGAAAGGCAAGGCTTGCAATGATGCTACGCGAGTCAGCTGATGACGTGGTTAAGTCCATTCAGCCCACACTGAAAACGGGAAGGAAGTGGAGAGTGGAAGAAGCTGTTGATGCTGCCCAAGAGTCACTCAAACTGAGGGAGGTAATCGGATACACACAAACGAATAGACGGGGATTTGGTCATGGAGACATCCGCTGGTGGTCCAAGGCATCAAGCAGGAGCGCAGAGACATGGTAGTTCAGGAGATACGAGGAGCTGAGAATGATAAGAGGTTGCAAAAAGCAGTGCAGCAGCTCCAACAAGGCCAATGGACTACATGGGAAGGAGCCCTGCAGAGGTCCTTGACATGGAATGATATATGGCATATGGCACCTCTTAGGCTCAGCCTCGTTGTTAGATCAATGTATGACCTGCTGTCGTCGGCCACCAACCTTGTGAAATGGGGAAAGTCGGATGATGAGCAGTGCCCCCTGTGCCAGGGGAGGCAGACACTCGAACACGTGCTCTCAGCGTGTAAGGTGTCATTAGGGCAAGGGCGATACACTTGGCGCCATAACAAAGTGCTAAATGAGCTTGCTGTGACAATAGATCTGGCAAGGATGAAGGCGAATAGCAAACCCGGGCCGAGCACCGCAAATACATACTTTCTGAGGGCAGGAAAGTCAGCACACCCCAAACCGAGTAAACCTGGTAGCAGTTTACCATCTCTTTTTGACTGTGCAAACGACTGGGAGATGGCGGTAGACCTACCTGGACGAGGGGCATATCCAGAGAGTATCAGAAAATCGCGGAGACGGCCGGGTATAGTGCTTCATTCTTCAGCAACGCTTCAGGTCATACTGATTGAACTGACCGTGCCATTTGAATCCAGATTAGACGAGCAACATTCGTTCAAAGCGGCAAAGTATAGTGATCTGGCCGCGGATCTGAGACACGATGGGTTCACTGCAAAGGTCATGGCTGTTGAAGTGGGCGCAAGAGGGCTTGTGGCTGCATCAGTGTATGATCTATTGAAACTGTTGGGGCTGAAGGGACAGTCGAGAACAAGGGCACCGAAGAAGCTTAGTGAAACTGCCGAAAAGGCATCAGGCTGGCTGTGGAACAACCGCAATGGGCAATGGAAATCGTGACAATAAACGCTGCGGTACAGAAAACACCAGGAATTTTTCTAAGTCCACAATACGCTGAGTTTTTAGGCGTACTAGTGAAAGGGCTCTGGCTGAGATGCGACAGGCGATGTATACTATAAGGGGTGTCAGGAAGAATTTCAGTGGCGAGCGCGCAGTGTCAAGTCTCGTCGGCTTCGCGCAGGTGACTCAGTGTGTGTCCGTAGTTGTGATGTGTTACGGAGCGAACGGAATAATTTGTCTTCTCTTTGTTACTTTCACAATTGCCTCCACGGCTGGCGGAGTTGTGGATTAAAGTTGCTACCATAAGTGAAATGGGTTCATTTTCGATACAAGACAACAGGAGGCTGAGACGCTTGGGAGTCATGACCCAAGTGGGCCCGCCCCCCTTAGAGTATAAAGGAGTATGTAGGGCCGAAACACTTGTCGGACTGGGGGGACTACTTCTGATGATCAGATTGCTTCCTGTTGTATTGCTCTGTAAAGAGTTTCCTATTATATATATATATATATATATATATATATATATATATATATATATATATATATATATATATATATATATATATATATATATATATATATATATATATATATATATATATATATATATGTAAAAATTTAAATCCCTAGGTGGAGTTTATGGAAAACATCAATAGAATCCTCACGTCTTCAAGAACTGGTTTGGATCTACTGTCCGGCTCATACAGGCGTACTTTGCAATGACAGAGATGACAGACTGGCCTCGAGAGCACTGTCATGCTTTGATTGGAATTGTCTGCCCTTTCCTCTGAGTGGTCTGCCTGTTTTCTCTCTACCTCTTGGGTACGCTTACTTTTCTATCATTTTTTCTCTAATAGCTTAAATTCTTGCTTTGAAACTGTCAATCTCGCAGAGCCAAGTGTAGGCCCACCTCTTTGCACGTGCAAAAAGCGGCATTCTGTCTAAATCTTTTATGTAGAGATTCCTGGAGAAATCGGAGTCCCCCGGACCCTTTGATATGGGAAACACGGGGAGCGCTCTGTCCTTTTATTTCTGCCACCCACGGACGAACGAGCGTGCTGCTGTTATGTCTAGTTTCTCGTTTCTCGACGCAGCCGGAGCATCTCCCCAGTACGTCTGGAGTTGTTTGATCTCGAACACGTGCAGAAACCCCCCGCCCCCCACAGCTACGCCATCTGCAGGCTCTACCTCTATATATAAGGGCATGTCTCTATCTCTCTTCACCATTGTCGCCCTTGGATTCATTGCTGCCTTGATAATCGTTATAAGGTTTAAAGCCTATAACCAGATTTATAGTGCGGAAATTGAATTCCTTTGCTCGGTGAGCACACCAGTTTTTTAAAGTTTATAATATATTTAACTCTTATAGTAAAGTAATTTTTTTGTGTGTGACCTGGGAGTTCTAATTTTAGTAAACAAACTACCAATTTTAGCTCCGCTTAAGTAGTACGACCAAGACAGAAGATGAAAAAGACAGAAATATATTTTATAAGACAGAAGAGAGAGATTCTAATGTGTATCATTTTTGTCACTTTGTTTTACATTTGAATATGTGTGTAATTTATTCTGAACAGAGTTTTTTTTTTTAAATCAGTTTTGCTACTATGGTGTATCACCGCAACATTAGTTTCATAACGCGTCCAGTGTAGCCCCTATTAGGTAAATTATCTCAGGGCCACTTTTATTTATCTATTTGCGTTTGAATGGCTAACCTTGAGTTGCATAAAACATAAGGTTGTGTGTGTGTGTATAGATGCGGGGTCAATTAGACTCGCGCGCGCGAAGAGCATTCACGCATGGTGGGTTACCTGTGTGAATAGTACATCCAGAGTGAAGTCGAGGTGTTATGCTTATGTTCGTACACATCAGTGCATTCTCTAAGAAAAGGCATTGATGTGAACCGATGAGGTAACACCTAGACGCACCACTAGTAAACCACTCTATTATAAATATTAGGGACGTCAGTTTTCAGTAAAAATTAGATATGCACGTCTGCGGTGGACTTGTAACGCCCTCTTGTGGCCTGGGGACGTGGAGGTGTTCGGACGCAAGTGTGAGAGCTCGGATTGTGTTTGTAGAAGTCCACTGCATAAGTTACAGATTCTATGAAGAATATATTTCTATGTGTGCTTGTGATGGATGGATTGTAAAGGAAAGTATTTAGTACAATATTAAATGACTTTTCGACAAGTTTGATATGCAGTGATAATTTGTGGACATTATGACTTTTACTGACGGTAATTCTGCCTACCGGTCGTTGTATTTTATTCCTTGCTGATATGAAAATGCATGCCAACATTATTCATCAAAACTTGGAGCTCATCGTTTGTTCTGTGTAAAATAAATCTATATAAATGACTTCGAAGTGAACGTTCCTTATTCGCGTTACATGTTGCAGTGTTCGTATGTTCAAGTCCTGAAAACACCTTTAACATTTCTGGTGGAAAGTATGGGGAGAGGTATTAAATAAAGACATTGCAGGAATTATCTACTTATTATTTTAAAAAGTGAACAATGTACGCTTACGGCCAACCATACTTTTACGCGCGACATTCCAGCGCACGGTTTTAGCCGGGGAGAGTTCGGCTCGGCTTGATGTCAACTGAAATTGGGTCATGAGAAGCCAGCAAAGATTTTTCTCTGCTACAGAGGTTTTTAATCAAGAATATCACAGAAACATTATTTATAACGGCGGTCTCAGCCAAAGTACTGTCGACTGTCGTAGTTTTTGAGGCAGAAAGGCAGAAGTATTTCAAGTAATCATCGGTGGATTTTAACCAGCCACCTCGTTCTATGATAGGAAACTCTATTACAGAGCGATACAACAGGAGGCAATCTGATCATCAGAAGAGTTCCCCCGTCGATCAAGTGTTTCGGTTTCAAAGCAACCGGCAGTTTAAAATGGCGAAACAGCAAGATATGTCACTGAAGACCACTAGGGATGAAGTTGCTGTTTTATGTGCTATAGTGTAGCACTGATACCGTACTCATCAGAGGCGTTTCTGAGAGGAGGATCTTTTGAAGATAAGTGCTCTTATATTTATGTAGTCTAAGGCTATTTACGATTTGGTAGCAGAGCTCTTCTCCATTTATGTTCTTTATGCTATGTGTATTATTGTATTGTAAGCGGGTTTCGGTTGGTAGGGACTTGATTTTTGAGAGCATCTCGCTGCAGCTGAGCCAAGAATCAAGGTGTTTACAGGGTCTGGACGTAATCTTCTCGAGGAGCAGCCCAGCTTAAAAATGCTGTATGTTTAGCGTGCTATATGAGTTCATTACATTCATCATCGTTTAGAAGTGCTGTTATGTTTATGTAAAGTACAATTAAACAAAATGGTAATGAGGTTGAAGGTTCCTCTAGAAAAGAGAATATTGCTTCTTTTAAGCTGAATTTACCAAAATTCAACCAAAACATAGATGATACATCGGTTTTTAAAAAAAAAGATTTGAAACAGTGTGCGAAGAACACAAATTAGAAAAACCATCATGGTGTACTCGATTGATGTCATTATTGACAGGAGAGGCTTTATTAGCTGTAGGTACCATGGATGATAGCAGTCGTAAGAACTATGATGCAATCAAAGCTTTGCTTTTGAGAAAATATCAGTTAGATGAGAATGGGTATCGCCTTCGATTTAAAACATTAACTTCAGATTTTAATAAGCATTTTTCAGAATACATCTCGTCCATTAAGTTGTGCTTTAACCGATGGATTGAGTTGTCAAAAATCGAACACTCATTTGAACGACTTATGGATCTTATGCTGAGGGATAAGGTGTTATCCTCCATAAGTCCCGATTTTTTGGCGTACTTGCATGAAAGGAAGCCTGAATCCTTGGAATCTATGAAATCACTAGGACGGCAATTTATGACAGCATATACCGGGAAAGTAGTCAGTAATTCCAATGTAAAGGAATCTTTGCCTGTGGCGTCAGCAAAATCTGTCCACTTTAACTCACCTAAGTACAGATCAAATAGTGGTGACAGAAATTTTAGATGGAACAGTGAACAAAACACTGGATCATACCGTGGAAGGTACAATTTTAACAATAATTCAACTTCAAAGCAAAGGAATTTCCGTCCATACCATGAGGAAAACCCATCATATCAACACTACCCTCGCTCAGACAGAAGTTGGCATGGAGCTAGAAACTCATACCCAAACAGAGGCAATAGAGCTTATTATGGCAAGAACAGTAACTCTAGTAATCACAATAGAGGTTACCAGAACAATAATGGTTATCGTTCACGTAGTGTGGAACGTGCAAACTCTGGTTCTCTACATGATAACAATACAGGGGTAATGAATCAAAATGATAACAATAATCATGCCAATGCTTGTTTTGTTGATTTATCAAATGTTTCAAAGTGTACAGAGTGCAGCACTCTGTTCCAGCCAGATGTGGTGTCCAGGCTCAGCTGTGGTCATCCCTTGCCTGCATTAACATCTGGTCCTTTGCCTGTATTGGCATCGCATGATGGAAGGGGTCATTGACCTTATACAAGGGTTATGTTAATAGTCATTATTTTTCCGTATTGCGTGACACAGGATGCACTACTGTGGGTGTGCGTGCTTCTCTAGTTGATCCATCATGTTATACGAGAGAAAAAGTAAAGTGTATCACTTTTGGAGGCACGGTAGAGTATTACCTCACAGCTATAAAACACATCGACACAACCTGTTTCTCAGGGGACACTAAAGTGTGTATTCTTCCAGCACCAATGACAGATTTGATTTTGGGAAACTTACATGGAATTAAGGATTGTTCTGCACAGGAAATTGAAGAATGGGAATGTCAACATATTATGCCTGCTAATGCAGTAACCACTAGAGCACAGTCACAGGCTCAAGCTCAAGAAAATATTGTGTTGGGTAATGATAATGCTGATGATGTACAGAATACTTTACTTATCAGCAAAGTGTCATTTGGTGAATGCCAAAAATCTGATCCACTTAAGAAATTTTTTAGATAAGTCAAATCAAATGATGATGATGATGTAGGCAATGCTCACCAATGGTATACTCTCAAGAATGACAATTTTATTCGTAACTTTAGAGAATTTAACTCCATCCGCAAACAAATTATGGTTCCATCTAAGTTTAGAATCTACATACTGAGGCATGCTCATGAATCAAACTGTGCGGGTCACATGGTGGTTGCGAGGACAAAACATAGAGTTTTATCTTCATTTCATTTTATTGGCCTTGAGTGGCCAGAGACACAAATTTATTTTGTAATCATGTCTTACATGCCAACAAGTGGCTACAAAAAGATCATATCACATGGCTCCTATTCAGGCCTCTGATATTTCACTCCGTCCATTTACTAAAATGGCTATGGATATCATTGGTCCATTGTCAGTTCTTTCAGCCAGAGGCCATAAATATATCTTAACCTGCATTGACATGTGCATAAGGGGGCCCTTGGCAATACCTTTGAAGAATATTGCTACTACTGACGTGGCTGATGCATTGATGTTGAATTTCAGCAGATTCGGTTTCCCAGACAAACTGTTATCTGTTAGGGGAACACAGTTTGTTTTAGATGTCATGTCACATGTTATGGGGTTGTTCAACATTGATAGATCTCTCAGTTCAGTATATCACGCCATGTCAAATGGAAAAGTAGAACGTTTAAATAGATCATTAAAAAACTACTAGGTAAGGTGACTGAGAGATATCCTCAGGATTGGGATAGGTTACTCCCAGCTGTATTGTTTGCATACCGGGAAATCCCAAACGAACATACAGACTTTGCACCTTTTAAGCTCATCTTTGGGGCTAAACAACGTGGACCCATGTCCACCATCAAACAACTACTCACAGGGTCGGAGTTATCTCGTGAGGTTCCATCATCCTATGAGTATGTGGTTAAACTCAGAGAAAATATTATTAGTGCTTGTCAGATAGCTGTTGATTCATCAGAAACAGCCAAAGCAAAAGCTCGTATATTTCAGAACAAACACAAAAGACTGAGATTATTAGCACCTGGTGATGAAGCTTTTGTTTTGTTACCCAGAAACGAGAATCGTTTACTGATATCTTGGAGAGGCCCATTTAAAATTGTTGCCAAAATAACAGATGTTGACTACATTGTAGATGTGAATGGTAAAAACAAAACATTCCACATTAATATGTTACAAACATCTCACACTCGGCCTGACTACCTGCAAAAGGTCTTTGAAGCTGTTGATGAGTCTAGTGATCGTCACGCTTCTCTATCAGTCATTCAGGAAGAACACTTTTCCTTCCCTAACCTTTCTTTACCTCTTCCTGTATTTCCTCTTCATGCTACAGAATCGTGGAAAAATGTCTCTATTTCTCCAGATCTTTCTATGTGTCAACAGAATCAAATTCACTGTCTTTTGGAATCTTGTCAAACAGTTCTGACAGACATTCGAGGTCACACTTCTGTCATTTCTCATGACATCCAGCTTAAAGATCATGTATCATGTTCCTATTCGTGTCAAACCATATCATATACCTATGCATTTCCAGGAACTGGTAGAAAAAAAGTTGGATGAGATGTTAAGTCTTAACATTATTTCTCCCTCCACCTCATCCTATTATTTCCCAATGGTTATTATTCGCAAGAAGGACAAGTACATGAGATTATGTATAGACTTTAGAAAGCTTAACACTATCACCGTATCTGATGCTGAACCTATGCCATTACTGGAAGATCTACTTTCTAAACTTTCTAAGGCCTCATTCTTTAGTAAGTTTGACTTGTCTAAAGGCTATTGGCAAGTGTCTTTAACAAAAAGATCTAAACCCTTAACTGCCTTCTCCACATCTCGAGGTCTTTTTGAGTGGAATTTCATGTGTTTTGGGCTAGTTAATGCGCCCGCCACATTTGTGCGCATGATGCGTAAACTCTTTTCTGATAGATCAGATATTATAACTTATATTGATGATATCTGTCTATTCCACAACTCTTAGGACGAACATTTTTCAGGTCTAAAATCTTTGTTAGATACTCTTCGCTCCCACAATCTGACTGCTAAGCCTTCTAAAATTCATATTGGCTTTAAAGAAATATCATTCTTAGGTCACAGAGTGGGAAATGTTTGTCTCAAGCCAGAAGATTCAACTGTATCTAAAATTCTGAACTTGTCTATTCCTACTACCAAGAAACAAGTTCGTAGTCTGCTTGGCCTAATAAACTTCTATCATAGATTCATGCCAAACATTTCTACTGTCACCTCAGTTTTGTCCACGTTGTTAGGAAAAGGTTCTGCTAACAAAATCGTTTGGTCTTCGGCCTGTGATAGAGCATTTAATCAAATTAAACATTATTTTTTAACTGAGCCCATTTTGAAGCTACCTGATCCTCGTTTGGTCTTTGTCCTCAGAACCAACGCTTCCCTGATCGGCATTGGTGCTTCACTTATGCAACACTTCATTGGACTCCTACTTCCAGTATTGTATGTGTCACGTAAATTGACACCCACCGAATCTCGTTATCCCATTGTGGAACGAGAACTGTTGGCCATATTATGGTCAGTTTCCAAATTGCAACGTTACCTTCTAGGTGCTCGTTTCGTGATTGAAACAGATCAGAAGGCATTATCGTACCTTCAGCACGCCAACTTCAAGAATCAAAGAGCAGCCAGATACTTGCTAAATCTCCAGGTTTACGACTATGAGATTAGGCCAATAAAAAGTCACATTAATGTTGTTGCAGGCACGCTTTCAAGATTACCACATTCAGATGATGATGCCAACCAGTCTTCTAACATTTCAGTGTGAGGAAAGAACTGTTTTCCAGAATTAAAGAGAGAGCCTAACTGAACAGTGTAACTTCGGCAATTTTTCACGCATCTATGCATTGATCCACGAACAAAAACTTTGAGCATTGAACATTCGTTATCTGAGATGCTGGGCTAAAATGAAAGACATCATTTGACATTTCACCTTTTGATCAATTGAAATCCTTCGCTTCTTGATGGCACGATGCACATTTTATTCCTTGGATTGATTAGATGACAACATGATACTTACTGTTGATTTTTAACCAAGTATTTAGAATACTGCACTTGACATTTGAGTCCAGAGTCACAATGAGAACCTTTGAACTCAAGATGTACAGGTTGGATCGAACCTTACTTATGGACAGTGCTAGTTACTTACCTCAGTGCAACAAACTTGCTCAAGGTTCGAGTTTAAACATTGCCAATGCTATTATTTACCTATTATGGCAAGAACACTTGAAGTTTAATGAAGAGAAATCATTTAACTTAGTGAGATAACTTACAGACACTCACACTATTTATGATACCGTCACTTAATTCATTATTTTACCATGATGTGTAATGTTTTTCTCATGATCACTTAATTCGATTTTTTTCACTTACACATTCATGTCATCCATTACTTTTCATGATCGTATGGTTCATTCACCACCTCCGTTATCATCAGGATCATAGGTTCATTAGATACTATTAATGTTCTCTTGAAAAGTTTTTTTACAAGTCCTAATGATTTGTTTGCATGTTTAACAGAGACATGACTCAGACTGCACGCGTTTTGACATCGGGTTAGGTTGGTGGTCCCTCGTTTCATAAAAAAGAAAAAGAAAACTGGTTTTTTTTTCTGGAGGGGCGAGGTATAAAGTGTTACTCTTATTTTCGTACACATCAGTGCATGCTCTGAGGGAAGGCATTGATGTGAACCGATGAGGTAACACCTAGACGCACCACTAGTAACCACACTGTTATAAGTATTAGTGACATCAGTTTTCAGTAAAAATTAGGTATGCACGTCTGTGGTAGACTTGTAACGCCCTCTTATGGCCTGGGGACTTGGAGGTGTTCGGACGCAAGTGTGAGAGCTCGAATTGTGTTTGTAGAAGTCCACTGCATAAGTTACAGATTCTATGAAGAATATATTTCTATGTGTGCTTGTGATGGATGGATTGTAAAGGAAAGTATATAGTACAATATAAATGACTTTTCGACAAGTTTGATATGCAGTGATAATTTGTGGACGTTATGACTTTTACTGACGGTAATTCTGCCTACCGGTCGTTGTATTTTATTCCTTGCTGATATGAAAATGCATGCCAACATTATTCATCAAAACATGGAGCTCATCGTTTGTTCTGTGTAAAATAAATCTATATAAATGACTTCGAAGTGAACGTTCCTTATTCGCGTTACATGTTGCAGTGTTCGTATGTTCAAGTCCTGAAAACACCTTTAACACGAGGGTATGGCGAGTTGTTGTGATTTTGTAAAAGAAGACGGGGAAGGGGGTGCGTGTTTTAATCGAGTGAAAAGACTTGTTTTGGTAGAGATGGATGTAGACTGGTTGTAAATAATTTTTTTGACTTGTATATTTAAGAGAGGTCAACCTGTCAACTGTGCTCTATTGTCGGGCCCTAAGCATCCCTACATAAATATATACTGGGTATTTATACTAACATGCCCTTGAGGATCACTACTGTCCTCGCTTTATTTACCTCCAGTTAATATAGATCACACGGCAGACCAATCGTTCTGTCCGCGTTCAGCCTACAAGGTGGTTACTGTGGATTACTTACTGATAAAGCTGGATTCTCCTTCGTAGTAACTGGGTATACATCAGAGCACGTTGTAAAGGTATATTGGTGTAATTGGTCAACTCTAATAACCGGGCACAGTGTCAGGTATATAGGTCACCTCGTCCTGGGACACAATGAGGCCCCGACAAGAATGCAGTGTTGACAATGAGTGTTACAATAAATGTCAATACGCGAATGTGTAGACTGTTCTGTGGAGTTGACTGATGGTTCAAACACTCATTCATGCGTATCTAGAAGTTACTTATGCAGACCACTGTAGACGTTTCAATAGTTTAATTTGACGCGCATACTTGACAGAACAGGCACAGTTACAGCAATACAGGTCGACATCAATAGCATATTGTTGATCCACGGTGTACAATAATAAATTGGCATTCATGTTGAGGACAATCACAATGGAACATCAGTATATAAGCATTCAGAGTTCCATATCTTATATAAATATTCATCAGGCCTCACTGACTGATCATGTCAGTAAATATACAAGGTTCCAACCTGATTCCTAGACCGAACCTCTTTAGCATAAACGTAACTTGCACTCTAGCGAAGATTCCGTTAAATACAGTTCAGTCAATATTCTCTGAGAAAACCTTAAACTACCAATAGTAGGTTTTCCTTTCATAAGTATGATCTCTTTATCATCTCCTGGTAATAAGGGCGTCCCTGTTCTCTGGTAAATGATCAACAATACATAGCATTCCAAAATGGCTTCTAGTCTTGTAAACATCGCTCACCATAACGATGTACGACAAAGCTTCAATAAAGATTCAATTCATGAATATCAAAGTTTCCACCAGCATCAGCATAATCTGTCCTCATAATTGCTGTATAGAAATATATTTTTATATATAATAAATTATATATATTAAATATATTTTTATCAGACAAATAAATACATTTTACTTTTGTATGCGTAATCCGTGCGCCAAAGAATATGTGCGCAACACTTACCCACCGCCTATTGTCAAGCGCTAAAGTCTGCGAGCGTTTGCCGTTGCCCTCCCTGCATCGGGGCAACAATGTCGGACCCCTTTAAGTCCCGTTACAGTAGATAATACTAACGTACCCGCCAAGAAAAAGTCAACGATTTCCAGCCCCCAGCGCCTGTGTGTTCCAGTCTTCATTATCCTTTATCAGAGGTGCATATGCCTTGAGTGGTTTTTTTTTTAATAACCAGTTTGTCAGCTGTAATTCACTGATTTGCCCGTGGAGTACCTATCTCAATCAGGGAGCAAAAAGCGTCTCAGCCTTTTTGCATTAAATATTGCATTCGCATATTTGTGGTGGCCACCCGTAATCTAAAAGTGTTATTCCCTAGGATTTATTTAGCTGTTCTAGAGGGAGCTTTTCTTCACATCCTTAGTCACCCAAACTTAGATGGAACTGTGCTTGTTTTTTCCGAGAGGAGTGGAGGTTACCTGACAAGCTTTAGTGACCTTAGAGGACTGGCCGCTTTCATTGTTCGAGAGCTGGGGGCCTCAACCGTTTTAGTAAACTATAGTTTTATTTGTGTCAGGAAGTGTACGGTTGGCGGTGTGGAGTAAAACGATTTTGCGTGTGTGTGATTGAGTGAAGACTGTTATCTTTTGTTAGTGTGCTGTTTATGTGATAACTTCACTAGACTTACAAAGTTAGTGGAGACATACTGATTTGCAGGTTTATATTGTGGTGTTTTTTTTCTTTCTTTTTTGTTCAATAAACATATACATATATATCTTGGTCGGGATCTCTTCTCTTATAACTGTCACTAGATGTCGTGATATATGTTCTTACTGCTTTTAGAATTATTCTATTATTCAGAGAGAACGGGCAAGAGACTGACATATAACCATAGTCACAGGAGGCTGGAGAAATAGTCTTCTTACTCTCCAGAAGTCAGATCTCTTCCCATAATTGTCATTAGTGACTCTATTCTTATCTACTTTCACATTTACACATTCATAATCTGCCTGAACTCAGACATAATCTATTCACAATTTATCCTACCTGCGACAAGTACCCATAGTGGGGACACTGGACATGGATAAGGGAGAGATACTAAGGGCAATTAGATAATGACACTGCAATTGATGAATCAACAAGGCTGAAACTGTTGGAGTTTGGCATCAAACGTGGGACTAGCAGAGATTGACGTGAGAGAGGATGCATCCGTCGTATGTACTACCAGCGTGCTACAGGTACAATTAGCATTAATTCTCTTCGACATTTGCTGAGGGAGACTGAGCACCTATGGGTTTGCCCGGAGTGCAGTGAAGTCGATTCTGATTAACAATAACAATAGGTGCAATTTGTATCTTTGGTTGAGAAAAGTTTATGTTTGCACCCGTATGAACTCATTTTATATACCTATATATATATATATATATATATATATATATATATATATATATATATATATATATATATATATATATATATATAATATATATATATATCTTACTGAATTTCCTTCAGCTGGGGGCTAATAATCTCGAGCCTGTTGCCATTCTTCTTCAAGTACATGCCTAGTGGCGTAGGAGATCATGTCTCTCTACAACTCCCTGTCTCCAGTACTATTTATCAATTCTGTTGTTGACCTTCTTCAATGCCAGGATGTCAAACTGTCCAGTATTTGCTCTCGTTGTCTTCCTGTATCTATTTTTCCTTCAATCTTACCTGTTGTTACGATATATTCTAGCTTTCCTCTTCTCATAACATGCCCCAAAAAAAAGTGGATTGCTTCTTTCTAACTTGTGAAATAAGTTTCCTTTGTGCATTGGCCTCTTTCAGGACATCCTCATTACTCTCTTTGGTTGTCCATGGTATTTTTAACATTCTTCTTTAAAATCATATCTTTGTGGCCTCTAGTGCTTTCCCTTCTTGTTTACTAACTGTCCATGACTCACTCCCGCACGTCAGGATTGGTTCTATATAACATTGAAGAACCCTCTGTTTTACTTCCATTGACAAAGAACTGTTGTCATCATCGCCACACATTAATCCTGCAGTAGAGAGGCGGGGATAAAAACCTCGCAGAAGCCGACGTGTCAGTTTTCTGTAGTTCACATTCTTCAATCCTGCATGCCTCTATAAATCGGAACCCAGTCCTCCTATTTATACTACTACCAAGAGTAATCATTGAGCAAAGGTTACTACCTGTCTTAACTTTAACCATTACTCTAAATCCCTGACCACCATTTGTGGACCACTACAGCAGATCAAGGGAGTTAACGCCACAATGATGATGATGATGCTGACAAACCGAAACAAGACTACAGTTATGGCTATACTGTACTGAACTCTATTTAAATGTTTTCAAATGCATTATGACATAGCGCATATACAAAATATTCAAATGAACTTCAAAATAGCTATGTCTGCATAAAACTATGAAGTTTAGTTTGGTTTGTATGCCCATTCTATTTATATTTTAACACCTGCAATTAATACATCGGAAAATACAAGGTATTTCTTTATCTACGAAGACGATGATACTGCTGGCTTTATCAAATAGCTCTCTGACGTCAGAGACAAATTGCTGGCATTCTTTCGTCAGACTTGGTTTGCAATGAAAATATGGTCCAATTGAATGGGCTGTTGCTGAATGAAAGTGTGTATTTGCCACAGCAAAGCGAGCTGTTACCCGCTTTAATGTCAATAGTTCGACAGTATTGGAAATAAACCGCAACGCCGAGAAGCTGTAGCCAATGTTTCAGCGGTGAATCTGGTTTATTTCAAACAAACCCTTATACCGTGGAATTATTTACAACCGGCTCACTAGCTCGACAGACATCCTTCATTTAAATCTATTTTTAATTCACGTGAGGCAAAAGTATTTTATTTCGAAAGTTTAAATAGCATAGCGGGTGTTGCTTGTAGATCAGGAACGACAAACATTTAGGCTAAAATAGTTGTTGATAGAAACAGTGGCGTAACTACAAAATAAGAGGACGCGGGCAAAAATTAAGAGGGGCCCCTCCCTACATAATGGGCTAAACAACCCATATAAATTCACGGTAAATTTGTACCACACAAGTAGATGCATCATCATCATTAATTTTTCTTACTGCTCCTTGTGATACATGGAGTCACCACGGTAGATGGTCCCCTTGCAGCAATGGCGTCACGGGGGGGGGGGGGGTTGCGGACTGCAACGGGTGACA
Source organism: Oreohelix idahoensis (assembly GCA_024509875.1). Taxonomy (NCBI): domain Eukaryota; kingdom Metazoa; phylum Mollusca; class Gastropoda; order Stylommatophora; family Oreohelicidae; genus Oreohelix; species Oreohelix idahoensis. The sequence goes on along the minus strand of JAMPIV010008319.1, from coordinate 47,940 downwards.
CAATCAGAAGGGGTGACACCAAAATGACTGTCTATAAAATTTGTGTGCAGTGTTTCAGCAGAAATTTATTATTTTTTTATAAAAATATCCCTGTAGTTAGTTATAACCACAAACATATTTTTCATAAGCCCAGCTTACATGTACTGTATCAAAATACCTACGTTTTTACTTTCGAATTCTATTGTTTTATTACCGAATTTTCACTTTAACCACATGAAACTATGTAAATGTAAATACATTTAGGCTGTGCGTATGATCTTGTAATTTAAAGGCGTAATTTTAATTTCGCTAGTTGTTTATGTCACTACTATTGCCATTACATTCAGTGATATACGGGAATTACGATTTACGAGTAACATTAGTACAAAAATACATTACTAAGGATTCTGTATGGTCTGGTACGAGAGGAGGTCCATGGGGGTGACACCATGAGTTACCGCACAGGGTGACACCAACCCTAGTGACGCCACTGCCTTGCAGGAAGCCTGCCCAAAACACTCGTACTCTCTTGGAGCAGTGGTTTCTGTAGCAATTTGATGTGGTTGTCAGTCTTAATGCTCAAAGTCATAAGTCACCTTGTGTGACTGGACAAATGTGTACTACTTACCTAATAATTACTTTTAGTTTTTTTTAAATATTAAAATGTCATATTTTTTCATAAATCGAAGAATTAAATAATCTGTGACGTCATCTGCTCCAATTTTGAAATACACCTTCTCACTGGCCGGAAGGTGCTCATCACGGCAATGGCAAGAGAGACAGGAAAACAGCTGGAAAAAAATTAAACAGGTCATTACTTAATTTTCGGACACAGCCAGGAAATATCCTAACGGGTGGTAAGAGAAACTAGGGTCGTGTTATGACGTTTAACACACAAAGAAAGGAAATTAAAAGGAGATATCCTTTCCGGTCAATGCGAGCTCGAGCCCCCGGGACGTGATTGGTCCAACTGGGCGATAGTTTCGCCACTGAAAACAAAAATTACACTTTTAACCCATTCAGGAGATTACATAGAAGAGCTGACGACAGGAAGTAAGGATTTTCGTCATCTAGGCTTCTTCCTTTAAAACATTGCCTACCAAAGCTGTCTACTGTAAGACTATCATCATTTTCCTTTTTGCGCGTCTGGCCATCCTTCCAGGCAGCCCTGCACCAAAACATGCATATGTTCTTGCTGCGGTGGGTCCTGTAGTAATTTGTTTTACATGATGATGTTGCCACCCCCAATACACAACCTCATGTCAGTCGCCTATTACGACATACTTGAGAACATAGTCCTACTCTTTGTCTCCTCGGGAAGTACACAGGGCAGTCTTAGACCATTAGGTTTTTTAAAAATATATTTGAACATGCGCCCTAATATAACCGATAGCCCTTGTGCAAAGGTTGAAAGAACCATACCAAAAGTAGGCAACATTGATATTAACTTATGTCCACTGTTTTGCTGATTCTGTCAGTCTGTATTTCTCTTTTTTTTTTCTCTTTTTTTTAAATATTTCAGTCCTTCTTATTAGAACAGTAGACACAGATTACTTCTGTCCATTAAACTACACTCCATTTCATTTCTCTACCGTCCGACTGGCTAAGCACCAATCCTAGAGAGCTTGCCTCTCACGGCAAAGTTAACAGGTTCCAGAATCAATATCTGATAGAGACAAGCTCCAGTCTTCTACTTCTTTGATCCTTTGCCGCCGACTGTCATAGCAGTCAGTGGCCATCACGCCAGGTGACATCTTCTAGGGCAGCAACAAACTGCTTCCACTTTGCTCGGTCGGCGGCCATCCTTCGTGCAGTGCCCCAACTCTGGTTCATTCTTTGCATCTCGGCCTCCACAGTTCTCCGCCAAGTTGTTCTTGGTCGGCCGCTCTTTCGCTGTCCTTCAGGGGTTCATAGCATAGCTGTTCTTGTGATGTCATCAGGGTCTCTTCTGAGGACGTGGCCAACCCAACTCCAGCGTCTGCCAGTTATGATGGTGTGCATGTCCTCTTGGTTACTCCGAGTAAGCAGTTCTTGGTTGGTGATGGTATTCAGCCAAAAGATTCGGATAATTTTCCTTAGGCAACCCCAGTCTACCCAGCTGTAAATGGGTACCTCACTGTTCTTAATTAGCGAAAGCAAAGGCAGAGAGGAAAATAACTGGTCACCCCTCCTCATGAAGCTGGACCCGAGTATAGTGAAGTCTCTAACACTTCATTCCCCTACAGCAGTGACTGCTATAAGACTAGCATTTCCTTACCTTTTATTATATTTCTGACGCCTTTTGTCTGTCTTTCGTATCTTGTCCTAAATAACAAGGTTTTCTTTTAACATTTCTTATCAGATCTTGTTTTGAAATAATGTACTAAAAATACTTCAGTGTATACGCGTAATGATGTTGGGATGTTTTTTTGTTTCCTGGCATAAAGTTTCCATAGCCCCGCGTAGTTCCCCGGGGGATCTTTGATGAGACAAAGAAAGAACAGAACTCCTGTTACCTCATGCAGATCGTACGAGACGACTAATATGAGGCGTCGTCAGAGGCTGCCAACCTCATCGTGTAGAAACATTGCTACAGAAACCACAGCTGTAAGAGTAAATTTATGCTTGATGCAGGTTTCCTGTAAGGGGAACGACCTGCACTGGTGGCGCCATACTTCATGCGGAATGAACAGGAAAATGATGATGAAAGTTTCTGCAGCATAAGAGTAGCATGCCCAACCTTCCTTAGTCACTTTATGACATGCTTGGCAGGTTACAGTATTACTATTCTTTGCTCCCCTTTCGGACCCCGGTAACACATGGTTAAAAAAAAACAGGTATCTGCAGTCCCATAGCAGACATTGCCGCAGGGGAAGGAAGTATTTGAGAATTCACTATACTAGGTCCAGCTTCGAGTTCCCTCCCTCGCTGCCTTTGCCTTCCATAACTCAATAGCAGAGTCATTTACCCATTTACTGCTGGGTAGACTGGAGCAGGACACCACCGCGTTTCGAACCTGGTACCTCTGCCGCGAGAGGTAACACGTAGTAGCGTACAGAATGGAAGGATTGAAATGGTATGTCAAGGTCACTAGAGCGGAAGTGACGGAAATAACCAGACAACCACCATTGGAACAAGACGTGAGGATAAAACACTGGTGTTGAACAGGATACACGTTAAAAAAACCAGATGATAGCACTTCAAGACAGTTCCTGGTATGGAATACTCAGAGTAAGAGAAAATGAAGACCAAAAACACGCGGGGAAGAGAACTGGGAACGGACATGAAAGGGGATAAAGGAGACATACGAAGACCTTTTTGAACGGATGGCACAGGTGTGGTGAAGTGGGATGTTATAAATATTTATAGGGGACTTAGTGTACTGACTGAGATCAGCTGTGAAGGTATCTATATCTAATAAGTGTAGTGTATTATAGATAACCTTACTTGCTGCCACATATATATATATATCTCAGTCAGAATTATTCTGGAATAGTGTGATGACTACGTTGTATGTCTAGGGTATGTGTATGATGAAGTGTAAGTCATAACAACAACAGACGGATAAACAATTTAATTTATTCCACCACACTTGACAACACTGTGACACTCACATACATATAACACTCTAAAGGATAACTTAAAGGAGTCACTGATAACTTTTCAAATAACAATATGTATTCATTGCTGTTATGAATGAATATGTGTCCTGATTCAATTACAAAGGGAACCAGGAATCACAATCAATTTTACTTACAAGTTATATGTACAGAATTTATCAATATGAATATAGTAGTGACATATATTATTAAAAGTATCCTATGTGTGTCAGTTGTGTAGTGGTAATATGAGGTAATACTGGTTTTGTTTTGTTCAAGCTCTGTTGGTATTTGTCATCATGACTTCAATAGTTTGTCTTTAGGGGAACTATTATTGGAGATGTTCTCAGTTCCTGATATTAACACAATTTAATTCCCCTCTTAATGTTATTTTTACAAGGTCATTTTAAGCTGGGGGTACATAATTTTGAGCTCAGCTGGCCACATCAGCTTATCTGGCGTGATGGCGGCAGGAACAGACTCCTCTGCTCGACTCTCCCCTCGGCTCTGGAGACACCTCACTGATAGCTAAATGGACCCAGGAGTATGCTGTCCGACTCTGGATTCAGCAAAGCTCTGACCAGGTGCTGCTCAATACCATCAAGACCACGGTCCCTGAAAACAAGAAGGATGTACCTTCTACTTCATAACTAATTTATACTCTCTTTTTACACTGAGCACAATACATCACAAACATTGAGTTCAGAGCGTTAGGCCAACTGTCAGCTTCATCTGAAATATTTTATACCAGTATTTACCTCCTTAATGGTTACCACGCCTCTGCACTTCCAGCATTATTTCTGTCTAATCAATAATCTAGGTGTCAGTGTACTGTTTGGCCATTCCATGCAGTTTTACTTTCCTCCGACACCTTCTGTTCAGGCTGGAGCATTATAGGCTTTATATCATGTTTGCTACTGAACTACACATATATACAGGCATAAATTAACAATTCACATTCAATTTTCATTAAAAGATACTGAATGTTTCAAGCTTACCACAATTCATGGAAACAAACACAGATACGTTGATTAGCAATGAATTCTGGCACAAAATACTGACACAAATTCCCATCTGCTTATGTTCCAGGCTTTTATTTAACACAAATATGAGCTGGCTTCAACGCACTGTTGCTTTATCAAGCTTATTTGACTAGTGGTCTCGAACTAACGCTCCTAAGTGAGTATATCAGCGAGTCTAGCCAATGGAGCCACGTTTCGACAAGTATTTGAAAAAATTTTAACTTCCTACGTCTCCCCTAACAACCAAGGATAGCCTTTATAGCCCGACTAATCGTGTTTAGCCTTACATATCATTCCAGCCAATCAGTTCAAATGTAACTTGTGGCCCATTTCCCGTACAATGGTGGTGAAAAAAAATCTACCACTGAGCGATTCTGATTTTGGGTGTTGTCTGACAGCACTATCATTTTATTTTGGCTATAACTTGTTAATTCCTAGAATATTTGCATAACGTTGTACATATTCTTTGTCAGCAAACCCTAAGGAGCCCAAATATCCAAATTTAAAAGAGCTAAGTGGCTGCGTTCAAAATATGCAATTTCTAGGATAGTCGGGTAGTTGTTTTTTTTTTTATGTGAGAACCGCCACCTGTCCTGCTGTACTGTCAGACTAATGTCAGGATTTCGGACATAAAACAGTAGAATGTCAGGTTTCCCCAATAAGCGTTTTTCAGATTTTAAAACCTAACTCTGGGAAGGGTAGTGAATTTATCACTGTCCGTCTGAAAAAAAGTTAGTGCATGTAGTCTTACACGCGTGATGGCAGCATTTGTGTATCGCGCGACGCGTGTTTAGTGTTCGGCTTTCTGCCTCTCCCTTCTCGCTATCCTTTAGTCCATCTGTCTTTTGTTTTTGGTAACATAGTGTAGAAAAAGACATGAATGGAATTTAAAATTTAGGTCAACTTGCATATTTCAAGGTTTTTCTTAGAAAGGCAGCACATTTTATTGTGTGTTTGGGAAACGCGTGTATGTTGCAGAAGGCCTTTAATATCAACGTGAAAGCGTTACAATTTGCCGACGAAGTAGAAAGAAGGGGGATTTCGAGTACTGTCATTGTGACAGCACTGTTCTTTACCATTCTTCTTCCTTTATTTATTATATGTATTTATTAGGCTTTATATTTACTTGATAATTTATATATGTGGATTAGAATATTCCACGACATCTCCCCTCTTAAAACAGACATTATATGTCAGTCCTTTATTCTATATACACATAGAGAAATTTATTATTAGTTCTGGGGTTTACGGTGATTCTCATCACACGGATGGCGGCTTAAAAAATCCGCTCCCAAATTTGTTTTTCCAGATATATACTCAATGCTAAAATTATATGGAGCCAAAAGTAAAGACCATCGGAGTAACCTGGAGTTCTCATGCCTAGCCTGTGCTAGAAACGATAAAGGTTTGTGGTCTGTTTGCAACTTAAAGGCCTTCCCATACAGATAAATATTGAATTTCTTTATTGCCCATATTACTGCAAGACATTCTTTTTCGCTAGTTGAGTAATTGATTTCAGCTTTATTCAATTTTCTGCTAGCATATGCCACTGGGCTTAATTCCCCATCCAATGCATCGGATTTCTGTAGTAGAGTTGCACCTAACCCAATATTACTTGCATCCGTCCTTACTATGAATTCTTGACTTAAGTCAGGTAATTTCAAAATAGGTTTACTTGTGAGCTTTTCCTTCAATTCTTGGTAAGCCATTTCACATTGTGGGGTCCATGTAATGCGATCTGGATGTCCTTTACGTGTCAAATCAGTTAACGGTGCACATATGGAATTAAAGTTCCTGATATACTTCTGGTAGAAACCACATAATGAGACAAAGGATCTCACGTCCTTCTTGGTTTGTGGTCTCGGGGCTTTCTGTAGTTTCTCTAAATTCTTTGGGTCAGGGGTCATGTTTCCCTGATAAACTGTGTGTCCCAAAAATTCCAATTCTTTACATCCAACGCAACATTTGGTGGGTCGGGCTGTTAAATTTGCCTCCCTAAGTCGATTAAACAGCATGTTCAGAGAGTCAATGTGTTCCTCAAATGTTTCTGTGGCTATCAGGATATCATCCATGAAATTTGTTATACATGGATTATTCAGAGGGTCCAATAATTTTCTCATCATTCTAGAGAAGACACTAGGCGCATTCTTCAATCCAAATGGCAATCTATTAAACTCATAGTGTCCTTCTGAGGTACTAAAAGCTAGGTAGGGTCTAACCTCAGGCTTTACTGGAATCTGATAGTATCCTTTACTCAAATCCACTTTTGAGAAATATTTAGCTTTATTTAGTCTGGCAAACAGCTGAGTTGTATCCGGCAATGGATCCACCTGTCCTTCTGTAATAGCATTCAGTCTCCTGTAATCTATACAGAGTCTATGTTCTCCAGAGGGCTTCCTTAAGAGTACAACACCGGAACTATATGAGGATTCACTGTGCGAAATAATTCCTTCCTTCAACAGATAGTCTATCTCTTCCTTCAAAGCTTTCTCCTTAGCAAACGGAATCGAATATGGTTTCATACAGACAGGTGTGGGGTCTATCAGTTTCATATCATATTCCAATAGGTTTGTATGCCCTGGTCGGTCTGTTAACACCTCTGCATGATTATTTAGAACCTGTTGCACTCTCTCTTTCTGAGTTTTCGTTAAATGTGTACTGATTTTTACCTGTGCTGCTGTCTCACAGGGGTGTAATGGATATTCAAATGATGAAAGTGGTTCCTTTTTCATCTCCATGGCGATGGACAAGGTCAACAAGTGTGTCTCTTCCTGATGTTCTCTTTCCAAATATTTCTTCAGGAGATTCACATGATAGATTTTTTCTTTCCCCTTCTTATCTATCTTATAATTTGTTCTAGATACCTTCTCTAAAACTGTATATGGACCCTGCCATCCAATTTGTAACTTATTCTGACTCCCGGGCAAAAGAAGCAGTACCTTCTCTCCCACAGCCAAATCTCTGTCTTTCGCCTTCCTGTTATAATAGGCAGCATGTTTCTTCCTGGCTTGTTTTAAATTTTCATTGGCAAGTTTCCAGCCAGTTTTCAAACGAGTGGTCAGCTCATTCACATATTGGTATGAAGATGTAATGTTTTCCTCTGCCTTTTCATCAGTCCACGTTCTTAACAAAGCTACATATGGACCTTTAATTGTGTGGACCTATTTGTCCATGCACCGGTATGGTCTCTTCCACTCGAAGCTTTATAGTGATGATTTTTCCTCCCAGAATTATCATTCACAAAACGACCGCTACCAATTTTTCTTTTGGGGCTTTCTCCCCACTTAAAATTCTTGATGAGAGATTTCCTCTCTACATCCTCTTCCTCCAGTTTGTTTAAGTCCGATTGAGGGATTTTCGGCTTATCCTGGGGTAAGACATCTTTTTGCACTCTCCGCATAGTGGCCATTGTAAAACAGTTAAGTGAAGCTTGTCCGTGAAAAGGGGCTTCCCATTCCATTTGGTCCACTTTTTCAAATTTATATCTCTTTTTATTATCAGGCCTAATTTTGCCCCGTGGCGTGTCCAGGTCCTGATCCATGTTCCCACTTGTGGGTGTTCCCTCATGTGCTATGCTACACCTTTCTACAAAATTCTCAATGTCCCATCTTGCTTTGGGCCAATAATAATTGTGAGCCACCTTTTGAATGATGGTACCTATCTTCTCATGGTCCCCATCTGGTTTCACATGTAGGCTCCTTATTAAGTCTGCCCTATATCTTTTAGGAAGTACCAGCTGTCCTGACCTTTGGATCTAGCTCCAGTCTTCCTATACATCAACTTGTTTTTCATGTAAAAATCTCCCTTGCCTGGAGTTGTATGACAAGTTGACAATTTTCTGAAACAAGGCTTGAGTGTTTTATCCCCAGCCTGTGCCTTCCTCATCTCTTCTGGAGTGGTATCTAACATAATATCCTCCTCCTGTCTTGAGGTCGACCTGACCTGAAGGGTTGCCATATACACAGGTTTCCTTCTGCAACGGTCAGTGTCATGATTGTCCATCTGACAATTTTTACACCACCTTTTTCCTTGGTTGAAAGATTTTCTTTCATCATATTTCCTTTCATCGAATTGTGGGAATTTATTTTTATTGTCATACCGTGGCCTATCAAATTGGTGCTTACCTTTATTTTGATCCCTAGGATCAAATTTATTAAAGTTCTGTGGTGCCCTAAAGTTATCCACTTGTTTCTTTTTATTACCTGTTACCTCTGCTTGAGCTGCTTGATACCTTTCAGCAACATTTATCAACTCACCCAGCCTCTCTGCACCTTGTTCCATGAGAAACTTTCTCAGGTCTGGAGCCATGGACTCTCTTAGTTGCTCTATAAGGACCATTTCCTTAAGATCTTGGGTTTTCCCCAGAGAAGTCCATTTCTCCAAGTATGTCTCTATTCGTGCAGAGAACTGGTGATAGGTTTCACCTGACAGTAGTTTAGCATTCCTAAATTTTTTCCTATAGAATTCTGCATTCTTTTCATATCTTAACAAAAGAGCCTGCTTTAGCATGTCATAATTTTCCTGATCACCTCTGCTCATTTTTGCAAAAACTTCATAAGCTGCCCCACGAAGTCCCTGAGATAACTTTAAGCTCCACCTTTCTCTCTCTAACCCATACGTGGTAGCTAATAGTTCATACCTATTTAGGTAGCTCTCTATATCATCGTCTTTCTCAACAAAATGATCTAAATGAAAATTCATAGCTGAGGTTGAGGCTCCCTGAGTAACCGTAGCATCAGAGGCAAAGGGACTGGCACCATTTTCAGGAGCATGGCCTTGAAACTCAAACTCCCTTAGTCGTAACTCATGTTCCCTTTGTAATCTCTTATCTTCTGCTTCCCTTTCTGCAGCTAATCTCTTGTCTTCCCTTTCTGCAGCCAATCTTCTTTCTTCTGCTTCCAATTTCTTAGCCTCAGCCTCAGCCTCAAATTGTAACTTCTTAATTTCCCTTTCAGCCTCTAACTTTCTTTCGGCTTCAAACCTTCTTTCTTCGCGTTCAATAAATTTGTCACATTCCGTAGTAACATAGGCAACCATAACTTGCCCATCTAATCCTAACTCTTTTGCAGTCTGAACAGCAGCAGATCGAAATTTGGCCAGGTCCGCCATTGTCTATCAGGTAAATTTATACAATGTCTAACCAACAATTTAATCTCTAAATATATCTAATGGACAACACAGGCACCGTGAGCTCAACCTTATTTAATTCCACCCAAGGATACCTTTTAATTCTTATATTCTCTGAAGTGAATTACCCCCAATATTTATAATAGGGAAAGATTCAAAATCCCAAGAGCGAGACCCCAATATATGTGGTGAAGTGGGATGTTATAAATATTTATAGGGGACTTAGTGTACTGACTGAGATCAGCTGTGAAGGTATCTATATCTAATAAGTGTAGTGTATTATAGATAACCTTACTTGCTGCCACATATATATATATATATCTCAGTCAGAATTATTCTGGAATAGTGTGATGACTACGTTGTATGTCTAGGGTATGTGTATGATGAAGTGTAAGTCATAACAACAACAGACGGATAAACAATTTAATTTATTCCACCACACTTGACAACACTGTGACACTCACATACATATAACACTCTAAAGGATAACTTAAAGGAGTCACTGATAACTTTTCAAATAACAATATGTATTCATTGCTGTTATGAATGAATATGTGTCCTGATTCAATTACAAAGGGAACCAGGAATCACAATCAATTTTACTTACAAGTTATATGTACAGAATTTATCAATATGAATATAGTAGTGACATATATTATTAAAAGTATCCTATGTGTGTCAGTTGTGTAGTGGTAATATGAGGTAATACTGGTTTTGTTTTGTTCAAGCTCTGTTGGTATTTGTCATCATGACTTCAATAGTTTGTCTTTAGGGGAACTATTATTGGAGATGTTCTCAGTTCCTGATATTAACACAATTTAATTCCCCTCTTAATGTTATTTTTACAAGGTCATTTTAAGCTGGGGGTACATAATTTTGAGCTCAGCTGGCCACATCAGCTTATCTGGCGTGATGGCGGCAGGAACAGACTCCTCTGCTCGACTCTCCCCTCGGCTCTGGAGACACCTCACTGATAGCTAAATGGACCCAGGAGTATGCTGTCCGACTCTGGATTCAGCAAAGCTCTGACCAGGTGCTGCTCAATACCATCAAGACCACGGTCCCTGAAAACAAGAAGGATGTACCTTCTACTTCATAACTAATTTATACTCTCTTTTTACACTGAGCACAATACATCACAAACATTGAGTTCAGAGCGTTAGGCCAACTGTCAGCTTCATCTGAAATATTTTATACCAGTATTTACCTCCTTAATGGTTACCACGCCTCTGCACTTCCAGCATTATTTCTGTCTAATCAATAATCTAGGTGTCAGTGTACTGTTTGGCCATTCCATGCAGTTTTACTTTCCTCCGACACCTTCTGTTCAGGCTGGAGCATTATAGGCTTTATATCATGTTTGCTACTGAACTACACATATATACAGGCATAAATTAACAATTCACATTCAATTTTCATTAAAAGATACTGAATGTTTCAAGCTTACCACAATTCATGGAAACAAACACAGATACGTTGATTAGCAATGAATTCTGGCACAAAATACTGGCACAAATTCCCATCTGCTTATGTTCCAGGCTTTTATTTAACACAAATATGAGCTGGCTTCAACGCACTGTTGCTTTATCAAGCTTATTTGACTAGTGGTCTCGAACTAACGCTCCTAAGTGAGTATATCAGCGAGTCTAGCCAATGGAGCCACGTTTCGACAAGTATTTGAAAAAATTTTAACTTCCTACGTCTCCCCTAACAACCAAGGATAGCCTTTATAGCCCGACTAATCGTGTTTAGCCTTACATATCATTCCAGCCAATCAGTTCAAATGTAACTTGTGGCCCATTTCCCGTACAATGGTGGTGAAAAAAAATCTACCACTGAGCGATTCTGATTTTGGGTGTTGTCTGACAGCACTATCATTTTATTTTGGCTATAACTTGTTAATTCCTAGAATATTTGCATAACGTTGTACATATTCTTTGTCAGCAAACCCTAAGGAGCCCAAATATCCAAATTTAAAAGAGCTAAGTGGCTGCGTTCAAAATATGCAATTTCTAGGATAGTCGTGTAGTTGTTTTATTTTTTTTTTTTTATGTGAGAACCGCCACCTGTCCTGCTGTACTGTCAGACTAATGTCAGGATTTCGGACATAAAACAGTAGAATGTCAGGTTTCCCCAATAAGCGTTTTTCAGATTTTAAAACCTAACTCTGGGAAGGGTAGTGAATTTATCACTGTCCGTCTGAAAAAAAGTTAGTGCATGTAGTCTTACACGCGTGATGGCAGCATTTGTGTATCGCGCGACGCGTGTTTAGTGTTCGGCTTTCTGCCTCTCCCTTCTCGCTATCCTTTAGTCCATCTGTCTTTTGTTTTTGGTAACATAGTGTAGAAAAAGACATGAATGGAATTTAAAATTTAGGTCAACTTGCATATTTCAAGGTTTTTCTTAGAAAGGCAGCACATTTTATTGTGTGTTTGGGAAACGCGTGTATGTTGCAGAAGGCCTTTAATATCAACGTGAAAGCGTTACAATTTGCCGACGAAGTAGAAAAGAAGGGGGATTTCGAGTACTGTCATTGTGACAGCACTGTTCTTTACCATTCTTCTTCCTTTATTTATTATATGTATTTATTAGGCTTTATATTTACTTGATAATTTATATATGTGGATTAGAATATTCCACGACAACAGGTCAAGAAGGCTTACCGTCTGTTTGTTGAGAACCTGTGCTCCAGGAGGAAATGAATGATGATGACGATACAGATGATGATCATGATCGTGGTGATGATGATGATAATGATACAGATGATGTTCATGATCGTGGTGATGATGATGATAATGATACAGATGATGTTCATGATCGTGGTGATGATGATGATAATGATACAGATGATGTTCATGATTGTGGTGATGATGATGATAATGATACAGATGATGTTCATGATCGTGGTGATGATGATGATAATGATACAGATGATGTTCATGATCGTGCTGAAGATAATGATACAGATGATGTTCATGATCGTGGTGATGATGATGATAATGATACAGATGATGTTCATGATCGTGGTGATGATGATGATAATGATACAGATGATTTTCATGATCGTGGTGATGATGATGATACAGATGATGATCATAATCGTGGTGATGATGATGATACAGATGATGATCATGATCGTGGTGATGATGATGATACAGATGATGATCATGATCGTGGTGATGATGCTGATAATGATACGGATTATGTTGATTACGATGTGATAACGATGATGATGGCGATGATAGTGGTGATGATGATGGCGATGATAGTGGTGATCATGATAACGATAGCGATGATGATGACGATGATTATGATGATGGCGATTATGATGATTATAAGCGTACTTACACCTTTTTCTACTAATGTAATAAGTTGTAATCATGGCAATGATGCTTCTATTGCTGTCTTGCTTGAATGCTCCACCTACATACACCGCTCACCTATAAATAACACTATCTGAAACAAGAAATACAACATCAAAGAAATAGAGAAAAAAAATGTCAACAAAGAGATTATTGATCCGCAGTACCCACAATATCGGCTTGGCGTTCCGGCACAATGCCTACGTTTGTATATGAACGTTAAAGAATTGAGAAGATGTAGTTTAGTTGTTTTTTTTTAAAGAGAGTGTCCAATTGGCAGAACGGTTACAGCGCTTGCCTGTTGGAGCAAAGGCACTGGTTTCAACATACAGTGGCGCTACGCTTCAGTTTACTCAGCTGTTAGAGGGGACCTGTCTCTGCTCTTGAGTTAGAAGAGGCAAAGGCAGCGAGGAAAGTAACTGGTCACCCCACCTCTCGAAGCTGGACCTAGAATGGTGAAATCTTCATTCCCCTACAGCAGTACGTGCTGTGGGACAACTTTTATCTTTTTTTTCTGCTTTTAAGAAGATTGAAAATTAATGTAAACAAAACATATTAACACGAAGTAAAATTCTGCCAATATCATTGCCATCAGCATCATTGTCATCAACATCATTGTCATCAACATCATTGTCATCAACATCATTGTCATAAAATTCGTTGTCAACAACATCATTGTCATAAAATTCATTGTCATCAACATCATTGTCATCAACATCATCATAGCCATTCTTATTTTCGTCGTTATGCTCACTCCTTCTGGAGCTTGTTTGTCTACGCCAGTGGTTCTCAACGTGCGTCATGCCATAGGACCACAGCAAGATGGTTAATACCTATTTTCCAGCTAACAGTGACTGGTCTAAGCATTATCATCAATTACATTCACCTCCCCGTGGAGCACAGGTCTTCAACAAAAACATGCCCTCTCTCTTGTCATGTGCCGTCCGTTCAATGTCTTTCCATATCTACTTTATACATTTAAAGTCTGTGTCCAGTGCTCTCTCGTTGTATTTTGATATCCCTCTACCTCTCTTGACTGTACGAGTGACAGATTGGTTACAGTGCTGGCCTGTCTCGGCGAAGGTCATCATCATAACCCTCCACTCGCAAAGGAGCATAGGCCTTCAACAACCACATGCCAAGTCCTCCTGTCACGTGCCATCATCTCAAGTTCTTTCCACGTTCTCTTCATCATTTTCACCTCTGTTTCCAGATCTCTTCTCCGTGTGCTTCTTGGTCTACTTCTGCCTCTCTTGCCCTGGGGTTTCCAGAACAAGGACTGCCTTGTAATGCTATTAACCGGTTTCCTCAGTGTGTGTCCTATCCATCGCCATCGTCTGCTTCTCATCTCTTGTTCCACTGGCACTTGTCCAGTTCTTGTCATCAGTTCCACGTTGGTAACCTTGTCATACCATTTTAATCCCTCTATTCTACGCAAGCACCCATTTATGAAAGTCTGTAGCTTTTTGGTTGTTGTCTTTGTTTTTCTCCATGTTTCGGAGCCATACAATAGGACTGACTTCACATTTGAGTTGAAGATTCTTTTTTTCGTGTTGGATCCTATTTCTCTTGATCTCCATATATTTCCCAATGCAATGAAAGCTCCTCTTGCTTTTTGTATTCTTATTTTGATATCACTGTCTGTCCCTCCAACTTTGTCTATATTGCTGTCAAGATATGTGTACGATTCTACATTTCTTCAAGTTCAACCTGTTATCATTACCTGCATTTATTCTCATTATTTTTCGGCGAAGGTACTGGGTTCGAAATACTGTGGCACCACGCCAAAGTCTACCCAGCTGTAATTGGGCACCTGGCTGTGCTCTTGGGTTAGAGAAGGAAAAAGCGGCGAGAAAGGGAACTAGTAATCCTACCACTCGAAGCTGGATTTAGTATAGTGACGTCTCTAACACTTCACTCCCCTACGGCAGTATCTGCTATGGGACTACCTTTACCTGTTTTACCTCTCTTACCCTGGGGATCCCAGAACAAGGTCTGTCCTGTAATGCTATCAGCTGGTTTTTTTCTTGAATGTGTGTTGCTTAGGCTTGATCACTAAATAAAACATGACAACAGGAACAGAAAATGACAACTCACAAAACGCTCTGGTATGAAAGAAGTAACACCGCAAGGAGAGGTACATAATGGAAACACGACCAGTAAGAAGACAGAACTGAACGTAAGCATGCTCGGATTAAATACAAACAAAGGCAATGACATGGCTCCGCCACGAAATCAGGCATAAACAGATTGAGGTCTTCGGTGATAGTGCATCTGGTATAGGGCGTGGGGAAGACCATGGCAAAATTTGATTAATGGAGTGGCGAAACAAGTTATTAGCCAAGATATAAACTTTTAGAACCAACAACATGTACACTTACATGTTTTCTCTAGTAGATTGCATAGAAATGTTTTTAGTATTATTTTTCTTATACAATTGGCTTTTAAGAATTCTCTGTCTGCATCTTGAACGTTGTAGGTCAGGTCTGTTTCTCTGATAGATTGGGTTGAAATGTTTTTAATTATAATTTTTAGTTTGCACATGGATTTTAAGAATTCTTTGGTAAGTCTTCATTTAGGAAGCTTCTAGTTTTATTCAAGCTTTTTTTCTTTAGCATCTAGGCCAATGTACGAGGCGTGTTCAAATGAAACCCGACCGTGCTGCGCCAAGTGGACATTCGTAGGAGGAGCATGATGACGTCACATCTGACGTAATAAGCACATACGCACGTACAAGTGTGTAAGTGTTCATTCTCCTAGTATTCATTGGTTGTGCTGCAGACCGTTAAAATAATGGCCGGGGTGATAAGGAATCCGTCCAAAAAATTCAAGTCACAGATTTCCGCGGGTACGGTTATGCTGACTGTATTTTTTGACCATGAAGGGCTTCTATTGGTAGACTTTAAAGAGCCTGGCTTGAACATCAATGCCATCCGCTACAAAGACACACTAGACAACCTGCATACAGCCATCAAGAATAAACGACCCGGCAAGCTTTCGCGTGGTGTGATTCTGTTGCACGACAATGCTCGTCCACATGTTGCGAACATTGTGCAGGAAGCGTTAGCAAGGAAAAGGTGGGAAGTTCTGCCACACCCAGCCTACAGCCTCGATCTGTCACCATGTGACTTTCATTTGTTCGGACCCTTAAAAAAATCTCTAAAGGGACAACGATTCGACTCCGGTGCAGACGTTAGGGCCTCGGTGACCAAATGGTTCAATAAGCAACCAAAGTCATTTTTCTCGGACGGCATCCGCCGTCTACCCAAGCAGTGGGATGCGTGTCTGAATGCCTATGGTGACTATTTCTAAAGGACCCCAGTGAGTACTTGCTCCATAACAATTGCTGTATTTAATTCTACTACTCCTGCTGATGTACCTTACATATATTTGTTATAAAGCCACTGGGACGGGTTTCATTTGAACACACCTCGTAGTTGACGGGAGTCCCTGAAGAGACGAAGATATAATAGAACTACTGTGTCCTTAGGCATGTCGTACAAGGCGACTAATATGAGGTTGTGCATGTGGCTGACAACCTCGTCATTTAAAACAAATTGTCACAGAAACTACGGCTGCCAGAGCATGTGAATGCCTGGTGCATGCTTCCTGCAGGGGGGACCAGCTACATGTTTCGTAAAGAGCATTAAAAGAACATGATGATAATGATCTAGGTCAGGGGTCAGCAACCAGGTTTGACCAATTACCCATGTCAAAAGATTACTGCGAAACCGTTGCCCTAGCCTACAGGGACTATCAAACTCCATAATTCTCGCCGTTTGTACGGCGGTCACATCTAAGTGATGCAACAGTGGTTGAAAGTTAGACATTAATTGTATTGTTTCCCGTATATGTACTCTCTCGAAAATAGTAACACTCAACGAAGAAAAGTCCGTGAATTGTGCAACACAAAGTGAGTGACAGTGATATATGAATAAAATGTAAGTTTTTGATTGTAGAACCCAGTTTCATTCCGGAAACGGATCTAACTCATCATTTTGTTAAAAGTAACCTTAAAATGTAAGTTTTTGATTGTTTCTTCAAGACAAAATTTTAATTTAAAGTATTGCAGACTTATTGTTGGAGCTACTCGCTGGAAATGAAACGGTTTAATGGAGCATAGATACCATGATTTCCGATGATCCCAACGACGCAGTTGATTTCCCAACAAAGTTTCTTAACGAGCAGTGCCCATCAGGAATGCCACCGCATTTGCTGAAATTAAAGTTTGCTGCATGTATCATACTATTGCGAAATCTGAACGCAAAAAACGGACTATTGAATGGCACGCGTTTGGTCATAATAGTCTTGCATCGGAATTCCATTGATGCAGAAATTATCACTGGCACTAATAAGGGAGAACGAGTCTGAATTCCTCGCATTGACTTAAAACCGAGCGAGCGCAGTTTGCCATTTAGGATGCGACGTCGTCAATTCCCAGTGATTTTAGCATTTGCAATGACGATCAATAAGGCGCAAGGACAATCTTTTGATCACGTAGGAGTTTTCCTTCCTGAACCCTGTTTTCGGACACGGCCAGCTCTATGTCGCGCTCACCCGAGGAACAAATCACGAAAACCGTAAAGTTTTGGTTAAAAACACTTTTTATCAGGGAACATTCTTTGAAACAAATCCACGCACTTTCACAAAAAATGTTGTCATCAAATAACTTTTATATTGAATAAAAAAATATTGTAAAAATATATTACAGTTGTTTATTTACTTCCGTCATTATTGACGGGTTATTGCTAGTTTGTTATAATGACGAATACCAGAAAAAAAACCCCAATGAAAAAAAAGGTTATTTTAAGTATATACAAGACCAACTGGTGTGATGAAATGGCTGTCCCTGTCCTTTTATGTGATCTCTCACACCTTCAGCCCTCCGGCAGTAAACTTCTTTTCTTCATATTTCTTCATTATTCACTTGTTATTTGGCATTTCATTTTGTCCTTTCATTCGTTTTTACTCTTTATGCTGGACATAGCATGGTGAAGTCTCTAACACGCCACTCCTCTATGACAGTATTTGCTACGGAAGTATTTGCTATAGGACTGTCTTTATCTGGTTTACCACTCCTCAGACGTATTTACGTTCCGCCAGCTGAACTGTGGTATTATCGTAACAATACCCAGTCGTCAGACCGGTCACCGGCTTATCTCTTTGACTTCGTCTGACCACCTGTGGAAACGTGTCGGTCCAACATTTGACCTCAGTGAAAAGCAGCTGATCGTATTGATACAAGCTTATTTGTGCGTCCGATGAAAGAAAAAAACACTGTCTGACCAGACATCTGTCTGGCGGGGGCACGCAGATAAAGGGGATAATTAGATAATCTGTCGGGTTAGACATCTGGGCGGAAGACATTACGCCAGGAAAACATGGTCACAACATTGTGGGAAGCATATGGGAGCAGCCGAAACAAAATTACGTCTTATAAAGAGGTCACGAGTGGATATTAAAATTAATATTTTAAACACGCGAGAGGATATTTAAAACTTGCCCACCCAAGCAGTGCTAGATATATTTGATTGGTTCGCAGAGTCTACAATGGATTTGATTGGAACATTCAGCGGAAGCACAGCTGGGATTTGAAACTAATGGGTGTGATATATTGTTGAGGATTGTTGCATGGTTTACGTGCATTTTGGTTTTATCTTGATTTGGATGGTCGCACAATGTAACACCTCAACTAACTAGACTTCAAAGGGTACGCGTAAAGCGTTAGATAACGCGTTAAGCCTAGTAACGGGAGAGTATTGATGTAGCCTTTGGGCTAATAGCAGTGTTTAGATAATGTGTGGCAGAGTCCACTAACATATGTTGAGTCTTAACTCATATATTCAACCGTCAGTGTGCAGGCTTCCTAGTAAATGGAATAAGTAATAAAAAAGGACTTTTGAGTCCCGAGAATGTGTGAAAGCGTTGAAATTAAAACGCAGATCTACACGCGATATTCTAGATAGAACGCGGTGTATTATAAAACGCGCTATTGAAAGCGATAATGTTAAATTGTGGCGTGTACAGCAAAACTGAGAATAATTGATTTAGCCTGTGATTTTATGAAATAGACAAGATGTCTTAATAGAAATGCAAAGCCAACGATTAGGCATAATGTGTTACGTGATAATGTGTCGTAAATTTATTTTGAGAGAAAAGAGTCTTAGAAATAGTGGTCCTGTTTAGAGTGGAGAATGGTGGTGAAAACTCAGTGATAGAAAAGTAGAGAGTAAATAGTTGGTTCACAGAGTGCTGGGGAGAGTAAGGACAGACTTATTTACGACAAATCGTTCCTCTCAATCTTCTCTTCACTCTCCTGGTCAAACAATTATTTGCCAGTTTCCAGACACACACCTGCGCTCACACCGATTTGGTGCTTCAAACACACAGACGCACGTGAATACAAACTCTATTAAACAGATAGGGGAAATTTTGGGCTTTGGGTATTCCAACACAGTACTAAATACGTTTATGAGGTTTATTATCATTTAAAACAATCACAACAACTATCATGTGTTACAGAAAAAAATATCATAAGTACAGAAAATACAAATAACAAGGTGAGGGGGGGGGGGTGAAGAAGATTGGTATCGACTAAGCCCTTCCCGCTTGTATTAGACAAAGATAAACCCAGTCCAAAGATAGATAGTTATCAGGAACATAGGTAATGTAACCCAACAGTGAATTTAATTACTCTGAAAGAGGTGTTACAATATTAGGTATGGGTGGTAGACAAAAATCCTGTTATTCCCAATTGTTCTTCCCTTTACTAAGCAAATGAAAAAGGGGGTGGGGGGGGGGGGTTGTTAACAGAGTTAACAAAATATCCCACCTAAAGGAACAATGCAGGGTATACAGAAAATGTATTACCCGGTAGGCAAGTTAACAAATGGTTTGCAAAAATTAATCTCCTGTCATTCATGCACGCGCGTGAGGATCCACACTCATATACACACACACACTTACCGATTGCAGCATCAGACAATCCATAGAATTATACAAACAGCAATTACACTCTTGACATATGAAAGTGTCTGGTACTTCGATGTCCCGCCCCAGATGTAGCGAGGTTTGCTGATAACAAATATTCCCACTTATCGCCGGACTTGAAGCCTAAGAGTTCTTGTGTTTTATTATATAAAAAGGAGTCTATGGGATGGCACTGACACAATTCAACACAGGGGTGAGGATGGAGTGGTCTCTTTAATTTCGCTGCTGGAGGTAAAATTCCTTCAAGGCGTGATGATAGCAACTGAAAGGTAGGTTTTAAATCTAGTGAGGAAAAACTAGGCCCAGTCACAGTTCAGGTAAATATGTACTCTCTCACAGTAGGGCAGTAAATAAAATATCGCTACTGGCACTGTTCATCTTCCAGTTTATCTTACAGATTGTAATTTAATTTGATGGTTTCCTTTAAATATTCTTGGGTAGGCTTTCTTTCATGTAATTATGATAGCTAGGCCGCATCGGACCGCCACAAGATTAAATTTAAAATGTTTCATCAGTATGTCTGGAAGTTTTTAAGATGATGTCTTTATTGCTGGGATCGCAGGTTACGATCACTCTGTATGAAAGAAAAAAACATGTAATATACAGAAAAAATCAAATAACATTCTAAAGCGCGATGAATTTCCCGTTAAGACTATAATATACTCTCGCGTATTTAATTATATATTTAAGAAGACACTTCGCGAGTTTAAATGGTTAAAACACACATCTATATATATGACTTAACTCAATTAGTGTGATTCATTCATAACCCTCCACTCCCAAAGGAGCATAGGCCTTCAACAAACACATGCCAAGTCCTCCTGTCACGTGCCATCATCTCAAGTTCTTTCCATGTTCTCCTCATCATTTTCACCTCTGTTTCCAACTCTCTTCTCCACGTACTTCTTGGTCTTCCTCTGCTTCTCTTGCCCTGGGGGTTCCAGAACAAGGACTGCCTTGTAATGCTATCAACAGGTTTCCTCAGTGTGTGTCCTATCCATCGCCATCGTCTTCTTAATTAGTGTGATGCTACACTGTAATTCTGACTTTTAACAGGCCCGATTCTGTGGTTCTATTTTGAATTTTCACCAGTTGTATTTTCTTCTGATCACGCGATTTTCCGTTGTTTACGGAAATCGCTATTTTCGGGCACGCTTTTTCACCATTTTATTTCTTCTCATTTGAATATATATCGTGTTTGGTATTTTTTTTTGAGTAGATAAATTAAATGGGTTCGTTTATGATGGTAGGTTTATTTTATTCTAGCATCAGTTTTACTTTCTTCTGATTTTTCGCGATTCCCGTAGATTTCATTGTTTACGAAAATCGTCATTTTCGGGCACTCCTGTATGACGCGTCAGAAACACGCGGCCATCACGTAATGTGACGCAATTTTCGGACACGCGCAGCTTGGGATATACGTGGGAGAGGAATTCGCGTGGGTGTTTTCTCTTGTATATAATGAGGGAGGAAACTGCGGGCAATTGTCTCTGAAGAAATAATTGCCTGGCCGTAGGACGTCGTAATTATCGTTCTCCACTGTGGGAAAAACCAGCGATAATCGGTATGTAACTATTTTATTCATCGTTTTACTTATTAGTGGGTTTTTTAGAATTTCGCCCGTAGTTAATTTCTTCGGGGGACATTATTTTTTCAGTTTTAAAATAAACGATAGTGCCATCCATTATCAATTTTTGAAGAACGATGTAAATGTAACAGTGTGCTTATTCTTTCTGTGATTTTGGCAGTAGATAATAACGTGTTATAAGCTACACATGTGTTCATAGTTGTAGAATGTTGGGTAAAACCACCATTTATTCCTGTGTATTTACAACTGTAATTTTAGGGGGAATCGATTGTGTGTACGTGATAGTGCTTTTCTTCTGAGTTTCCATAGATGGTTTTCTATCGTGCTGATAATAAAACGCGAATCCACACAACTGTCAAATAAGTTCAACACACAACGATGTAAACTTCAGGCATGTTAATCAAAGCCTGCCGTGAAGTGAAGTAAACTGTGAAGGCTGGTAGAACAGTTAACATGGTTTATTGACGACATAAGTTCAACGCTACGATACACTGTTCTTGACTAGGACAATCACATAAAATGCATGACAAGAATACTCTGGTGAATGATGATGGTTTGGTACTGTGGTGGGATCCTTTCAAACATGTTCCTTACATTCAATTAATACGAATCCAGTAATGTTCAAGCTAGATAAAATGTCCGTTGACCTTGCTTGAGGTCATCCAACTAAGCATGTACTCCCATACCACGAACTCCCGCATTCGTCCCATAAGAGACTGTTTCTATCCAAGACATAGTTCCATATAACGTATACTCAATATATATTCACTGGTACATATATGAAGAGGTATCTGAGTTAGTATCTTTAGGTTTTAACTAACCTCTCAAAATTCATGCCACGACTTTGGCATTACAATAAAGGCGTTTACACATATGAATACTGCAATCAAATTAACTTCTTTCCGTCGTAGGAATCCTCCTTCTACGATCGATCTCAGAGGCTATCAACTCCGTAGGTCCATTCTAGGGATAACATTACAAGATGGATCCCCGCTAGACTGATACAAGGAGCAGCCTTAAACTACACGTTTCACTCACTAATCATACAAATATGAGGGGCGACAACTTACATAATACTTTCCATATTGGCTTCGACCTGAAGACCAATATCGCAATAAGGATGGCTTCCACCATACTTGCCACAACACAAGAAATATTCCCCGGACATCACAATGGTCCGTACTGCCCCATACAAAACATGACGTCATAATCTACCCAACTAGGTTACCCGTGCGTCCCAAAGCAACTCACACTGCTTTGTGCACGTCAGTGCGTGAATCAATCGAACGCACAAATAATATAACTATATTGAGACTGGTGCGTACATTTGGCAGGACCGAAGACTACCCCCTTAGGTAATAAATGTACGTAACAGCTCCCTTATTACCTCCCCTTAAAAAAATTAATTCTATTAATTTTTTTGAACTTAGTACCCGAGAGAGGTGAGTCAAAACTACAACAAGATTTATGAAATGCATAAAGTTATACCATATTAAGAAAAGAATATTAAACGAAATCAATATAACTAAATGATAGTATGCATTAAAGCACACATCCACCATCGACCTACTTTGGAACGATGTGGTAATATTCGAAGTAAAAGAAGTTGACAATGAAAATGAAAAAAAACCATAAAAAAAAGATGATAATAAAATTCAACTAAGTTTTCTAAACAAAAAATTTGAAACATATGATTTCAAAAATGAAAATGAACAGCAACACTGATGATAATCAATGACAAGAGAATCAATAAAACAGAAAAATTGAAAATACAATGTGCAAAAATGAAGCAATGCAAAATTAAACACTTTAAGAATCAACACACTTAATGTTTTCTAACACTAGTATGGTTGACTAGTGATCTAACAGTGAGATATCATAACTAAGACCCGTGAATGCAGGTATTACGTGACAACTAAGAAAGTTAGTATATGTGTGATCCATAATTAATTAAATAGATTAAATTGAATTATAGTAATTTATATATCTTAATTACTAACAAATAACCAGTTACCAATATATTCTAAGTAATTCCAATATCAATCATTGTCAATGTTCAGTTACAACTAGTTAGTAATCGACGAGACGATGTTCTCAATGTTCCATACACGATAAAATATATTCTCGAACACGATATGTAGTGTAATATGTTCCATAGGAATAACAAATGTATATTTGTCGCTTTTAACAATGTTTCCATACTAATAAAAAGTTACTGTAATACCAATGTTGCAGTCCTAATAAAATGTTACTCTAATACCACTGTTCCCGTTCTAATAAAACGTTACTACACAAGAAGTAATGTTATAATCCATAAGTAAGTATATCCTGAAAGATATATTTATACGAATACTTCAGTTATATGATCAGTCTTTATAGATGTATAATCAATGAAAATGTAGAAAGTTATTCATTTTATCGGTGAGGATGCTTCAACATCTGGAAGTGGCTTAGTTTCGACAAGTTCGCTTGGGCATCTCGACAAACAGTCTGCGAACACATTCTTCACTCCAGGAATAGCTCGTATTTCAAAATTGAATGGTTGAAGCGCTATAGCGTAACGCGCTGACTTCGATGATTTTACATTTTTCGAGTTCAGTGCGGTAAGAGCTTTTTGATCAGATTCCACCAAAAGTGTGAGCCAAGGAGGTAACGTTCCAGTTTTGTGATTGCCCACACTAACGCAAGGAGCTCTTTATCTAGAACGGAGTATTTGAGTTCGCTCTCCGTAAGTTTTCTGGACACGTACATCACCGGAAATAAGGTGCCGTTATATTCCTGCATCAAAACTGCAGCAATAGCGTAAGAAGATGCATCACTGAGAAGAATGAAAGTGAGATTTTTGTTAGGCAACCTCAAAAAAGGTTCTTTTGAAAAAAAATCGTTTTATATAGTCTAACGCCGTTTGGTGATCCTGCGACCACTTTATTACATTAGATGTGCCTTTTTTCAGTAGAGACGAAAAAGGTGCAGTTATAGTAGACAAATGAGGGATGAATTTTGAATAGAACTGTATTAGTCCTAAAATAGACCTAACTTATTTTTTTGTCTTAGGTGCTGAGATGTTTAAAATTTTAGAGACGTTACTGTCTTCTGTATACATGAAACCATGACCTATGCGGTGACCCAGAAATGAGATGTCATGAAAACCGACAAAAGCCTTTGAAGGTTTTGCTGTTAAATTATAATCCCGTAAGGTAGAAAGTAAAGCTTTTAATCCATGAATATGTTCATCCCAAGAGTCACTGAAAAGACAGATGTCATCTATATAAGTAATGACATCGGGACGATGAGACAATATGCGGCGCATCATGCGTACAAAGGTAGCTGGCGCATTCATTAATCCGAATGGCATAAAATTCCATTGAAAAAGACCCCGCGGCGTCGAGAAAGCGGTGAATGGCTTTGCTTTAGGAGTTAGTGGCACTTGCCAATAGCCCTTTGAAAGGTCAAGTTTCGAAAAGAATGTGGCATGAGATAACCTCTCCAATAAGTCGTCTAAAAGAGGTAACGGTTCCGCATCGAATTTTGTAACTTTGTTCAATTTCCTGTAATCTACGCAAAGACGTATATTGTTGTCCTTCTTCCTAATGATTACCATAGAAGAAGAATATGGTGATGAAGATGGTTCAATTATATTTAATTGAAGCATCTCATCCAATTCCTTATCAACCTTATCACGAAAGTGTAAAGGGATAGGATATGGGCGAACTCGAATAGGCGTATCGTCAGTCAGAATAATGTCATGTTGGATGACTGACGTATGACCTGGGATGTCAGTGAGGACATCCTCATACGAGTGTAGAATATTAGAGACTTGCTGACGTTGATCAGCCGAAAGAGTAGATGAGATTGTAACATCATTCCATTTCTCAGTGGAATGGAGTGGTACAACTGGTATTGGTAGTTGTACATCATCGAAAGAAGATTCTTCTTCTTGGATGACTGACAAACTAGAATAGTGTTGAATAGGAGGTGTAGGATCGTCAGTTGCCTGGAACACTGACTGTAGATAATCAGGACGTGAGTAATACTCCTTCAACATGTTAATGTGGAAGGTTTTATGTTTACCATTAACATCAACGATGTAGTCGACATCGGATATTCTTGAGATGATCCTGAAAGGACCTCTCCAGTTAATTAAAAGACGATTGTTATGCGCAGGTAGTAAGACAAAAGCTTCATCACCAGGTATGAGCTGGCGAAGACGTCTATACTTGTTTGCAAATAGACGAGCTTTTTCTTTGGCTTATTCGGATGATGCAGTAGCTAGTCTACAAGCATCTATGATTCCCTTTCTCAGAGATTAACGAGATCACATAAAACATAAGAGGATTGAGTTTCCTCTTTCAATATTCTCGTCAACCATCTGCATGATAATAAGTCGTGGATTAACGGACATCGGACCGCGTGGTTGCATGCCAAAAAACAAGCTGGAATGGAGAAACATCAACCCCTGTGGCTTGGATTTTTGTACTTCGCGATACGCAAACAGAGCCGCGGGTATGACCCGATCCCAGTCTTCGGGATGGTCTTGGGCCATCTTACCCAACAACTGCTTGAGTGTCCTATTGAGACGCTCAATTAACCCATTTGACATCGGATGATAAATAGAAAAGTTTCTGGTATTCTTTTTGTCACATCATGAAAAAAATTTTTAAAATGAATCATCATTCTTTGCAATTTTTGCACAACAACTCCCCTGTGAAATAGGAGCAAATAAAGTGAGTATTTCATTCTTTTGCAATGTTGCAAAAAGAGTCTATACCAACTAGGGTATCATGCGAATGTCTACTGCATTTGCATAACTTGAGACATGGATTCAGAAATGAACTGAACCCCATGATCCGACAAGATTTTCCGTGGAAAACCAATGCGTGAGAAGATTAACCCTGCCCGTGCACAACTTTGGTTGATCTCTGCTACAACTGGCAGATGAAGTGTTCTTGAGAGGGATGGCCTCAGGCCAACGAGTGCACATATCAATGCACGTAAGAATATGCGTATGCCCTCTAGCAGATGGAAGCATCGGACCAATAATGTCTATAGCCATTTTATCAAATGGTCTAATCGCGATGTCCGCAGCTTGAATAGGAGCCGCATGAAATGGACCCCGTACCTTAACTTCCTGGCCTATCAAACAAGAAATTATTGACAGTAGAGAGTGAGTGATGTCCCTATGGACGCCTGGCCAGTAGAATGCCGAAAGCACTCTGGATTTGGTACGCGAAAAACCCATATGGCCCGCACATTGCGAGTCATGCGCATGGCGTAATATACGAGATCTCATAGAGGATGGGACTAAGATCTGATAACATAAGGATGAATCCTTTTCCCGTATTACTCTAACCAAAATCCCATTTTTAAGTATAAAGTCATGTCTAGATTTTGCAAGTTTGTTGCTGGTATTCTTTTTGTTCACATAATGAAAAAAATTTTTTAATGAATCATCATTCTTTTGCAATGTTGCAAACAACTCCCGTGAAATAGGAGCATCATCATCACAAGTAGTATGAACTGTAGGTTCAATAGGTGTATCATGCGACATATTAGTAGCTTGCGCTCTAGTCACTACTGCATTTGCAGTTTGAATATGTCGCTCTTCCCATTCAGCAATTTGCTGTGGTGTACACTCTTTAATACCATGTATGCGACCAAGTATAAAGCGTGGAGTGAAAGCAAAAACGTGAACAGGACAACAGTTACACAAATTGGGTCAGGAAGAGACAAGCCTGGATCTGTAAAAAACTGAACTGAAAAAAATGGTGTATGAAGTTTTATAATGGCTGTGGGAAATGTTTTGAAACTGTACAAAAATGAGCCCAACAAAACGTTTCCACTGTGCCCGCCGAAAGTCACACACTTGACAACCCTGCCCGTGGCAAAAACTTGGGTTGATCAGCGAAGTCCGGACGCCCACAGTGCTACAACTTGAGTCAAATAGGATAGAGCATGAAATGTTATTGACATAATCCCTTGTTAAAACTTGTAAGAGAGCCCTGTTCCCTGTGTTTTACTGATAGTGACGCAGTTGTTCGAGTGGCCGTACAGACTGCAGTAGGCATAGTAATCCAAAGTCCTCCGTGTAAGTGAAGTAAACTGTGACTAGGCAAGGTATGTCCACGATACAACTGATCAACGGACAATCACATAAGAATCATGACAAGGAATTCTCGTCGTAATCGCCTTAGGCTGGAAAAGAGCCGAGCATTCTGGACAGTCTTTCACCTGGGTACAATCAAGAGAACAAGATATAGCATTGTGAGTTTCAGCTACTTTAACTAGGTGATAACATTACAAGATGGAACCCCCCGCTAGGACTGTTCAATGTTAGTCTGTGTATCTTCCACCATACTTAAAGCGACATTAGAATGTCTACCCGTATTACTCGACGATCTATCTCGTCGGCGCGATCGATTGTGATTATTTATTGATGACTTGTCATTTAAAATTGCCACAATTGTAGTTTGTTAGGCGGTCTGCCTGAGTTAAAATTTGGATGAGTCCGATAATTTGTAGAATGATCGTTATGATGTTTGGTTTGGAAATGGTTTTATTTCCAAAAAAAGGGAATACCCTATTGTCTGTTTTGTGAACCCTGAGATTTTGATCTCCAGTTTTGTTTATTATAATGTCCTTGATTATTTTTAAAATTATTGTTACCAAAATCTCGCGATCTGTGAGCTTGGTTCCAAGAAACATTAAATGGAGCAGATTGTTGAAATTGCTTCCCTTTGTAAAAGTTATCATTGTTAAAATTGTAATAATTTCCCTTATTGACATACCTGTCAGTACTAAAGGAACGATTGCGTGGGAAATTGTTTTGTTGTGCTGCAAAAGCAAAACAGGCAATTCACTCTTAATCTGTGCATTACTCAGATCCATGGTTGGGTGAGCAGTGCAAAAATTTTTTGCATGTTCTTCTAAGTCTTTCATTGATAAAGGTTTCCGTTCGTGTAAAAATGCGAGAAATGTAGGATTTACAGACGATAGTACCTTATCGCGCATCAGTAAATCGAAGAGACCTTCATACGACTTTTCAATTTTGGATAATTCGATCCATCTTTCGAGGGTGAGTCGTATTTGTGACAGAAAATCACTGAAATTTCTGCTTGATTGCGGTAGCAATGTACGAAATCTTAATCGGTATTCATCTTCTGACATTTGAAATTTCTTCAGAAGTGCGGCTCTAAGAGCATTATAATCATTCTTCTCATTAATACTGGTAGTATGATAAACTGCTAAAGCATCCCCAGTAAGTAACCTGGATAAATATGTGCAATACAGTGTTTTATCCACGTTATAAGACACACAAGTGGCCTCAAACCTATCTAGGAAGAATATCACGTCATCAGACGGGGGATTAAATTTTGGTAATTTAAGGTGAATTTCCTTAAAATGGTCATGTCTGGATGAAGTTTGGCTTTCAAAAGTTCTCTGAGAATTAGCTTCCTGAGTTAACCTAAGTCTCTCATATTCTGACTCTGCTAATTTCAGTTCATGCTGTCGTTTTTTATCATTCTCTTCCATCTCAAGCTGAAGTCGTATTGTATTTTGTTCAGCTATTAATCTTCTTTCTTCTTTCTCTTTGTTTAACTTCCATTTCCTTCTGTTTATTTTGCATTTCCTTTTGTTTAACTTCCATTTCAATTTTAAGTCTTTCTTCAGCCTCCTTTTGTTTCTGTTCTGCCTCTCGCTGAAATCGTTTCTCTTCTAATTCAGCGGCTAGTCTCATTTTTTTCTCCTCTTCCTCAGCTATAAATTTCCTCTTCTTTTCATCTTCCTCAGCCTCAATCCGTTTTTGATCTGCCTCAAATTGAAGTTTTTCTAGTCTTAAAATTTCTAACTTTCTCTGTTCGGCTTCTATTTCTTGAGCTTTCTTATATTCTGCAAGTGCAAATGCTTTTACTTCATCAGGAGCCATCTGAAGAGCTTTCGCTTGCTTAATGAAATAGTCTAAGGTAGACATTTTTCAATATTATTATGTAATAATAATACTTAAAAGTGGTACTACAACTAGTGGTCTTCGTTCCTGTCCTAGAACAGTAAAATCAAGTTATATAATAGGCAATAATATTAATAATTAATAATGTAATTTATAACATGTAATGGTGTGAAAGCAATAACGTGACAGACAACAGTACAATACTGACACGACACGATATAATCAACGAATGAAAACGTTCGCATAAATCAAAAAAAAAAAATAAAAATGGAAAAATTAAGATGTACTGTTGCAAAAAATGCAATGAAATATGCGATAAACTTGTACAAGACAATAGACAACACAGTGTAAAAACATAGGTTTTGTAAAAAACTGAACGACAGGAAGATTAGAAGGACGCATAATACAAACAAAATTCATCATAAAACTAAATACAAGTAAAAATAACTACGAAAACAACAATTAAAAACGTGACGAAACAGCTAAACAGATACTGTTATAAGGGACAACTAGCGATCGGAACTTCGGCAAGGTTTCTAGCCTTGTACCGGAATTATCGCTACATTGACACATACAAGTTGAGCCCTACAGACCGTCTGACGACGAGCCCGAATTGGCTTCGCGATGGCTCTCGTTCGTCAGATCAACATCCCTACCTCCCACGAAGAATACAACACATATAACATGTAACATGAAAAATATAAATGTGGACATAACTACATGAGGCACAGCTAAACGTAATAAAGGGTACAACGAAAACACGTTATACTCATCTCGCGTGCAGGTAAAAAAATCAAGAAGAGAATGTGCCTCGTCTCCGTGGATGTACGCTTGAGACAACGAAATACTCTGTTTCGAATACTTGAGTTCTGCCAGATGAGGACTAACAGCTGAGAGACAAACGTGTCCCACGTAGTCATACACTGATGTAGAACTTGAGATTGAGGTTCAATGTACCTTGACCTTGAGGTATAGCCGTTATAAAGGATATGAGTTGTTAGAGAATCCACGTTCTTTTTCAACTAGTGTGGAACTTGTGAGGTAATTCCCAGTTTTGATTCTTGAGTAATTCAAGCCACACCGCCGCCATTTACTGATTGGGCTTTTCTTTTGAGTTTCCATTGATGGTTTTTTGTCGTGTTGGTAATAAAACGTGTATCCACACAACTGTCAAATAAGTTCAACACACAACGATGTAAACTTCAGGCATGTTAATCAAAGCCTGCCGTGAAGTGAAGTAAACTGTGAAGGCTGGTAGAACAGTTAACATGGTTTATTGACGACATAAGTTTTCAACGCTACGATACACTGTTCTTGACTAGGACAATCACATAAAATGCATGACAAGAATACTCTGGTGAATGATGATGGTTTGGTACTGTGGTGGGATCCTTTCAAACATGTTCCTTACATTCAATTAATACGAATCCAGTAATGTTCAAGCTAGATAAAATGTCCGTTGACCTTGCTTGAGGTCATCCAACTAAGCATGTACTCCCATACCACGAACTCCCGCATTCGTCCAATAAGAGACTGTTTTCTATCCAAGACATAGTTCCATATAACGTATACTCAATATATATTCACTGGTACATATATGAAGAGGTATCTGAGTTAGTATCTTTAGGTTTTAACTAACCTCTCAAAATTCATGCCACGACTTTGGCATTACAATAAAGGCGTTTACACATATGAATACTGCAATCAAATTAACTTCTTTCCGTCGTAGGAATCCTCCTTCTACGATCGATCTCAGAGGCTATCAACTCCGTAGGTCCATTCTAGGGATAACATTACAAGATGGATCCCCGCTAGACTGATACAAGGAGCAGCCTTAAACTACACGTTTCACTCACTAATCATACAAATATGAGGGGCGACAACTTACATAATACTTTCCATATTGGCTTCGACCTGAAGACCAATATCGCAATAAGGATGGCTTCCACCATACTTGCCACAACACAAGAAATATTCCCCGGACATCACAATGGTCCGTACTGCCCCATACAAAACATGACGTCATAATCTACCCAACTAGGTTACCCGTGCGTCCCAAAGCAACTCACACAGCTTTGTGCACGTCAGTGCGTGAATCAATCGAACGCACAAATAATATAACTATATTGAGACTGGTGCGTACATTTGGCAGGACCGAAGACTACCCCCTTAGGTAATAAATGTACGTAACAGTACGTTAATTTTATTATGCCTTAAATGTAAGAAATGCAGTCGGAGATTTATGTTATCAGTGAATTATACGGCTTGGGGAAATAAATCATTCCTACAGCGAGGTTTACGTTAGATTGGAGTAAGCCAGGAAACCTGTGTTAATGTTAAAAGGAGGCTACGGAATTTAGGACAAAGGAATTCCCTAGTTGTAAAGGAGGGGACACGTGATCGGCCATGCGTAACGGCCATGTAACCTGTCAGACGGTGTCTGGGCTATTGTTTATTTTACCTGGCAGATTTTAGTAGAAGGAGGGGGCTGAAGAGGCCACGTAGGATAGTGGTATTTTATGTATTGTGTGAAGAACGAGAGAAGGGGAGAGAAGGAGTGTGATTTTAGTGCCACGTGGGATAGTATTATGTATTGTCATGCAGAACGAGAGAAGAACGAGAGAAGAAGGGGAGAGAAGGAGTGAGATTGAAGTGACACGTGGATAGAATTATTTTATGTATCGTATATGTTAGAGATAAGTGATTTTAGAGATGGTGTACATTGGAAGCTGTTTTTTTTAATTTCAGCGAGTCCCGGCAATCAGTGGGGGAGCGTAAATTTGCCCATGTGCAAAATTACCCACGGCAACAGGACCTATCTTAAGGGTCAGACCTATGGTCTCTGGCAGTGAAGTCCCTATGCTTCAGCTGGACCGTGGTTTATTTATCATACAGCCGAGAGCATTGCTATTATAGTCTCTAGCAACGGCAGGTGGCCGTGAGACTGGTTTCAATTGCGTACAGCCGGAAATCAAGGCTGTGGGGGTTTTTTTCCTCTAACTCCGGAGCGGGTTAAAAGAGGGAAGCTATTCAGCAGCAGAGAAGTTTTGTCGACAGTTCATCAAGTACCTCATGCTTGACGCCAGAACTTCATCATCATCATCGCAGAATTCAGGAACAGGTGACAGGGTTACCATGTCTGGTCTTGAAAGGAACGAGAGGAGAGCATAACGGAGACGCAGCATCATCAGTCGGCGAGTGTTGGAGAGACACTGAGACCAAGAGCAATAGAGAGAGAGATAGAGAGAGAGAGAGAAGGAGGGAGAAAATAGACAGGACCAGTAGGGTCTGTTCAGTATCCAATTGAAGGATAGACACTGAGCCATTGTGTTACTCCAAGTCTATTATTTTAGCATTTCCAGTGGTGTTAGATAGCGGCGCATATCGCCTAACCAGTGGAAAGCTGTGTAGACGTTCGTTGAGGAAGAGTCAGCAGGATTAAGACAGTAAACTCTTAGTTGTGTTAGAGAGTGGAGGCTAAAGTTGACAGCCCCACAATAGTAGAGTTATTAAATCACTAATCATTTTATTGTTCCTCAGCAGGGTGACAGAAAGAGTGAATGTGATTTGGGGTTTTCTTTTTTTGTTTTCTAGTGTCTATCTAATCTAATTTGTACGTTGTTTTCAGGCCGTGCAACAGTGCACGCTATCGACTGACTTGATGACGTATGATGCCATTTTATGTTTTTTTCTTGTATGTAAATAAATATATACATATATTAGTTACTGGATCAGCTTCTATTCTTTACTATACTTACTTTATTTCGTCTGTATAGTGGTGTCTGTGGTCGTTTTTATACACCTTATCTCCTTGTATTTAAAGGAAGTCAGAGGAGGGTGAGATTATAGCCAGTTTGACGTCACGAAGCGGCAAGGGCGAGTCAAAACCTGATTCTATCCCTTGAGCCAATAGTCTCATCTGTCCACAGGCCTGTCATTTTCCATCTAAATTCTATCTTCTCAGACTTTCTCATACTAGGGTCTTGTTTTCATTCAGGCAAACTCTATAAACGTAAAACCACTTCGTGACAAGTGGGCGGCAATCGTCCGGTGGATCATTCTGTTGAGATCAATTCTGTGATCTACATTCATAGATTGTCTCTAGGAAGTTTTCAGAGAATAGAGTTTCTTTAAATATCCCCTAGACTTGAGCTATATTAGAACTGATCCAGTTATAGGTTTTTCCACAGGTTGCGGTCTAGTAGATGTTGTGGTATTTTTGATTTATATGACTAAGAGGTAATTGATGGCATACCGACATATTTTTCTTTAACAGGAAGGTAATTTAGTTTTTGGTAGCTTCTTAACTAAATTTTTCTCAGGTTATTATTCAGACTTGGTGCTAGTCTGCGGTCCGGTTTTTGGAACAGCGGTTATAGAGGGAGTATTTTATAATACGTACTGGTTGTTCCTTCTCTTTTCCTTTTCTGTCATTTCTCTGTATTTGTGAACTTACAGCAGTTTACAGGTAAGATGGCGGATATGGCAAAGTTACGAGCTGCCTGGCGCGACGCTGCTCAAGACATGGGAATGGATAAAGAGGAGACGAAAGCCTACATGATCAGAGAAAATGATAGACATAATCAGAGGGAAATTGAGGAAAGGCAAAGGATAGCCGCCGCAGAAATTGAGGAAAGGCAAAGGATAGCCGCCGCAGAATTTGAGGAAAGGCAAAGGACAGCCGCCGCAGAAGCAGCGAAAGAAGAGAGGGCAGCCGCCGCAGAGATGGAACTTCGGAAATTGGAAGCAGCAAAAGAGGAAAGGATAGCCGCCGCCGAAGCAGCGAAAGAGGAGAAGGCCGCAGAGAGACAGCATGAACTTGCCCTGCGTTCTCTGGAACTGCAGTAGCGATCTTCGGAAGGCAGTTCAGCTAATGGAGATTCTCCTGGAGCAGGAGCGAGAGACACCTCAGGAAACGGAGGGCCCCGGATGGCAGCCATGAGCTTCCCATTTGACTCGTTCCCTAACGGGAATGAGAAGATTGACGTGTTCTTTGAGAAATTTCAAAGAATGGCAAAGGCATATGGGTTGGATGAGAGTCTTTGGTGCCTGAAATTATCGCAATCTTTGAAAGGTCATGCTTATGAAGTCTACAACAAGATGCTCCTAGATGACCAGAACAACTTTGAGGCACTGCGAAACGCTTTATTGCAAAGATTTCAGTGGACACCCCGTAAATGCCAAACCACGTTCAGGGAGAGCAGGCCGGAGAAGGGAGAGAGTTTCGCACAGTTTGCTGAGCGGGTGAGAAATTACTTAACCCGGTGGAGGGAACTGTCAGGACTGGCAAAAACTTTCGAAGGATTGGAGGAGTTAGTTCTGTGTGAACAGGTAAAAGCAAACATGTCCCCCGACTTGAGGCGGTATCTGGCAGAGCAGGGGGCCCAGCAACTCGATCAGATTATCGTGTTCGCGGAAAGGTACCAGACAGCACAGGCCGAAGTACTGGGACAGAAACGGAAAAACGCAGACCTGCCAGCCCCAGACAAAGGAGCTTCGTCATCGCAGTCGGTTACTTCACCAGCTCATCAGCAACCAGGACCTTCTCGCAAGGAGCCTCATTCTGGTTATAACTTGCGCCCCCAGCAGCATAACAGAGCACCGACAAAAACCTCTCAGGAACCCGCTAGGAACAGAGGAGATAATGAGAGGTATTGTCAGAATTGTAGAACCACTTCCCACGGGACATCCCGGTGCATGAACAAACCACCAGCTCATCATGCAGCTTGTTTAAGGTCGGTGAGAGAGACCAAAGGGAATAAGTGGGACACCCAGTTTTCACCGAAAATATTTAGATTAGCAACTCTGAGAAGGACATCCAGAGAAAATAGAAACTCAGACCAGTCAACCCAGGCTCAGTTTGAAGCCGCAGTTAGGGAACTGGCTGAAATTAATATTGAAGATAATCCGCCAGATTTGAACCCGAAACAAAATGTTAGAAGAAAAGTGGGGAGTGGACGAGTGAGCAATTCGGAAAATGCTCACAGCGCTTCACAATATGGCTATTAATTTAGCATGAAAAGGGCACTGGTGACATTGGTAGTCACCCGACCCTACACCGTCCAAGGGGAAGTATTGATCGGACCCTGGGTGGAGATCACCCACACATATTATAGCAAAGATAAGGGAGAATTGATTTCTGAGGCAGAAACTCATTTCCCTACATATTATCTTATTTCACCAAATTGTCGGTAGGCGGAGAATATAGTTGGTGAATATGGCCTCCATTTGAGTGGCACGGTATAGAATATTATTAGAAGGGTGTTTCCACATTCAATCAAGCCTGAGATCAGACCAATTGTTGGCTGTGAACATTTCGGAGGAGCAGAGTGCCTCCATTGTTGCCTTTTTGAATTGAGGATAGTCCGAGTGTTTATTAAGGCTGATCAGGAAATTATTGGATCCCCTACACAACTCAGATATCACCATATAGATCAACTCCTCATAACGTACAATTTGAGGAACATCTAATATTCTCGAGACATGTCGTTGAGCAGACTCAGAGAAGAGAAATGGTGAATACTGATTGCTAAGCAGCATTAACACAAGCAGTAACACTTGCAGCTGTTCAGTAACATAACTGAAATAGATTCTTGGATTGCAGAGATCTGAGGCAGCTTTCTTAAGTTGTGCTTACTTTGAATGACCCCACTGCAGAAATCCATGAAAACACAAGGGCAGGAAAAGCCTAGGGAATAGTACTTTATTTACGCTAATTGTCTCACAGATAATAACTTGCAGTGAATGCATGTTTTAGGAAAGGAGGTGTGTAGTGAAATCTGTAAGAACAAACGCTTAATTCCACCGCACGTTCAATTTGCATACCGAAGTAAGGGCCTAAACGATTTGCCGCGGTTTAACATTATACACTTTGCAGCGTTTTTGAATTTAGAGAAATGCCCCGTTTTCTCGACCCGCGTTCTGGACATATATTCACACGCTGGTTTTAGCAGACGATATATATACACCCACGCAATGTGACGTGGCGCCGTAAGGTTAACGTCCGATAAGGTAGTTTAAAATAAAAGGAAAAAAATTAAGGTTAACGTCCTATTTGTTTTGAAAATGCCGTACTGAATTAAATAGGAGAGGGGAAGGAGTCCTTAATTTGAATATTTGAGGTCAGTTTTATTTGAAAAGGAACGCTATTCACTAAACAGCCTCTGGTTGGCTGTAGTGTAATAGACTAAGGGTTGTATAAAACCAATTAGTATTGGGTATAGGGGGGCCACTAGATGAAAAATTTCTTACACTAAAGACGTTGTTGTTAGAGACAAGGCAAGAGTACTGTCTTGGTTGCTAATTCTGCATAGCAGCTATCTGTATCGCCCTATTCAACAACCTAGTGTATAAAGTTTCTTTGATTGCGAGTTTCATCTACGAGTGAAAGTGAGCCCAGGTGACCTAACACCTGTCCTTAAGTTCTGCAGTGAGGCCTAAATACTGAGTGTCTACACAGTGATTTACCTATAGAAGCAGAATCGTGTCTTGGCAGTGGAGACTGGCGTTTTATACATACTTCAAACAGCCTGGTTCCAGAGACCTCAGATAAGAATTGTCTGGGAAATTGATATCACAAACAATCCACTCTCTCAATTTCACAAAAGTTAGGATATCAGACAGTGAGGAACAAAAACGTTCAATAAACTTGTACCCTTTTCTAGGAGCAAGAAATACTTGACATTTTCCCAGGACTTGTTTAATCATTGTTTATTAGTAATAGGTGTAATTGTTGTCTTGTTCATACATTTCATCACATTGCATATACCCTAGACACTTGCTAGACAACATACACACACCAATACACTTCAGTAGGGGAAGATGTATAATCGGGTGAGGTCGTGGTGGAAGCAGACAGGTACCCTGTAAACTTATTTATATTTAATAAACCTCAGGGACTTGCATAGCTGACCTCACACCAGATACCATTAATATAATATTGAAACCAATACTAACAACTAATTCACCACAGTAAATAAATATATACATATATTAGTTACTGGATCAGCTTCTATTCTTTACTATACTTACTTTATGTCGTCTGTATAGTGGTGTCTGTGGTCGTTTTTATACACCTTATCTCCTTGTATTTAAAGGAAGTCAGAGGAGGGTGAGATTATAGCCAGTTTGACGTCACGAAGCGGCAAGGGCGAGTCAAAACCTGATTCTATCCCTTGAGCCAATAGTCTCATCTGTCCACAGGCCTGTCATTTTCCATCTAAATTCTATCTTCTCAGACTTTCTCATTCTAGGGTCTTGTTTTCATTCAGGCAAACTCTATAAACGTAAAACCACTTCGTGACAATTAGTTATAAATTCCTTCGCGACTTTTAAAAGTTAATTTAAGCATTTAAGCATCTATTATCTTTTGAAATAATATAATAGATATATCATTACATTTACAACTGGAACTATTGGGATGGTTTAATTTAATAGATTTAAATTAACACAAAATCTAGTGAAATAGAATGAATGAACTAAGCCACTGATCACTTTACACAATTATATTTTACCGTTTTGCACAGAATAGAATTCACTGCAAATATATATGAAAATCCAGGGGAAAGTCTAACACGATTTCAAATATAGCTAGTGCTTCTGTCAAGGATTTCTGGTCAACGAGTGATAAAATGCATTTCTTCATGTCTGTATATATCTAAAATGGAATGTAAGATGAGTGGGACATGGTTTTTTTTTAGAATTTGACACCTTTTTAGATCTCAGGAGACTTTCGGGAATCTGACCGCCAGACTAAAGAGAGATGCCGCCCCTGGTCTTCTGTATGTCCGCTCGCTGCGTGCGCGTCGGCTTTCCCGTTCGCTCCCACTGCGATCGGTTCTGTGGTTAACACCGAGATGCGAAATACCGGCAGGAAACTTGCGTCACGTTTCAGGGACCACTACTACTGCCTTTTTGACAGCGTGCCGCTAGTCTTATCCTGAGATCCACCCGTCTCTTTGATCGGTGGTCGCTACTATTGTTTGATGCTGGCAACGCCCCCCACTGCCAAAGTTAATGAAAAATAACTGCATATGATTGCTCAAGAGATATCCGTGGGCGTGATTTAACCTCTCCTTAAATCAATGCGATGACCAGAATGAACGTTAGATAAACTGTCCACATATTAATCAGCAAACGTGTTGACAATCTGCGTGGAAAGGTTGCATAGCTAATGAGTCCAGGTGAAAAAAAAATCCCGTTTGACGAAATGAAAAATACCACAATATACGGGGCACTGATGCTATCCGAAGGGGGTCGTTACGAAGGGTCGTACCATATCATCCAACACTTCAGGGGGTGGTACCGATGTTATGAGAGGGTTCGTACCCTCATCTAACACATTCAGGGACGGCTAAGTTGTCTGTCACATAATATCAAGACAGTTTAAATAGAATAGTATTCAACTGAAATATATGAACACGGAGAATTAGACGAAGGTCGACGGTTTTTAGATAATGACCACTCAGGGATCAAATAGTTGAGAAAGCTGAGACAGTGATTGTCATTCCTTATTTTGAAATGGTAACCACGTATCGTCGTGTCATGTTTTCCATAATGTGATTTGTCTTCATTCCACGAAAAGAAGAAATCATCACAGCAATCAAAGAGTTAAAGAATGGAAAAGCTCCTGGCCATTGATAATTTTAAATGCAGAGCTATTTAAGACATACCCTGAGCTAGCAGCAGAACTATTAAGAACCACTATTTACACAAGCCCAGGAAAAACAGGGACAAACACCAACGTAGTGGAACAAAGGAATAATTGTCCCAAATTGGCCCAAGAAGGGAGATCTTGCAGACTGCAATAATTGGAGAGGAATCACTCTTCCTCTCATTTCCCAGCAAAATTACTAGGCAGGATAATTATAAACAGAGAATTTCAAAAGCATGGTCCCTGGGAAAAAGGGGAAGGGGTCGACCTAGACGACGGTGGACCCAGGACCATCACAGAGAGTCCTGAACTTTCTTGGCTGATGCAGGTTCGACTTGCCCAGAATCGTGATGCGTTCAGAGCAGCTGTAATGGAGACAACGTTCTGGGAAAGAATACGTCACATGGATGAATTTCAAAAGCAGTAGACCACAAACTGAGGAAAGAACAAGCAGGATTTAGAAAGAACAAAAGATGTCGTAGATCATATATTTACCCTCAGGAAACATTATAGAGCAGTGCTTCAGAATGGCAAAGACAGCTGTACATTTTATTTCGTTGATTTTGAAAAGGCTTTATGACAGTTATACATAGGGGACAGTTTATGGAAAATACTGAGGGGCCTATGCAATTCCAAGCTGCATAGTGTCAATCATAAAAAGCCTCTATGCCAACTTTACGTGTAGTGTTGGGCAGAGCAACCTAACCTTCGAGGTGAAGACAGGAGTACGACAGGGATGCCCCTTATCAACCACTCTATTTTTAACAGTCATAGACTGGGTGAAGCGCCAGACAACAGAGGGCAGTCCAAGAGGAATAAGATGGACTACATTTTCTACATTGGAAGATCTGGAATATGCAGATGACATTGCACTGCTGGCACATTCACATCAACACATCCAGGAAAAACGGATAGACTTAATAAGTCCACAGCAGGTGGAATGTGAGCAACCCTGAGCCCATATCAGTAAGGAATCAGCAACTGGAACAGACAGACACCTTCACATACCTAGGATGCATAGTAACACAAGACGGCGTAGCAAGCAAAGATATCCACAACAGAATGAACAAAGCAAGAACAGCCTTTTTTAGTCTAAACAACATCTGGAAGTCCTCCCAGTACAGCACAAAGACACAATTAAGATTATATCAGAGCTGTGTGCTTTCTGTGCTTCTCAATGGTGCGGAATGCTGGAGAGACAGAGAAGGAAATGTCGAAATTGTCATCTTTTCACACAACATGCCTAAGAAAAATTCACCGAATCTTTTGGCCGAATACCATCACCAACCAAGATCTGCTTACTCGGAGCAATCAAGAGGACATGCACACCATCATAGCTGGCAGACGCTGGAGCTGGGTTGGCCATGTCCTCAGAAGAGACCCCGATGCCATCACAAGAACAGCTATGCTATGGATCCCTGAAGGAAAACGAAAGAGAGGCCGACCAAAAACAACTTGGCGGAGGACTGTGGAGGCTGAGATGCAGGGAATGGGCCGGAGTTGGGGCACTGTACGAAGGATAGCCACCGACCGAGCAAAGTAGAATCAAATTGGTGCTGCCC
Source organism: Oreohelix idahoensis (assembly GCA_024509875.1). Classification (NCBI taxonomy): domain Eukaryota; kingdom Metazoa; phylum Mollusca; class Gastropoda; order Stylommatophora; family Oreohelicidae; genus Oreohelix; species Oreohelix idahoensis. The sequence continues at coordinate 7,135 of JAMPIV010008319.1, read as the reverse complement.
TACAAGACGCCACCAGGCGTGATGGCCAATGACTGCTTTGACGGTCGGCGGCTAAGGATCAAAGAAGAAAAAGAAGATATGTCTTCAGATAATTAAATGGAGAATGTCGTCTTCAGAAGAATTTTGTGTTAAATGCCAAGTTTGAATGAGGATTCACTACAAGAAGTTTTCATAGTTCTGTCAGTTCGACAATCAAGTGTTATCATTCAACCTATTGAACGAGCTAATCTTCATTATATCAATACGAATATAGATGAGACAAAACGTCACACACGAATTTGAACACAAAAGAAGAGAAATAGAAACATTCGTTCATACAACATCTATGAAAACATTAAATTAATATGAGGACAAACATAAAAAGGTAAGCTATCAGGCACTCGCAGGAAATAAAGAAGTAGAACACCAGACAACATAAAAACAACAGACATGAGTGGCTTACCCAGGATTTGAACCCTGGACCTTCCGTGCGACAACCCCGCCTAGCTATGCAAGCGAATCACACTATCCTCACTGCCATCTACGCATCACCAAAAATGATGTTTCGATGACAGGTCATTAGTGCGAACCACAATACATAACACCGGAAGTTTTTACCATGGGCAGTTTAGCCTATTAATGACGAAATCACTTCTGTTGTATTTCTATCAAGCAGTATAGGCCGAATCCAACAAGACCCTTAGGACCTTAATACTGTGTCCAGTAAATGATAGTAGACTTAGAACATTAAGAACAGGACAGAGGGTAGGTTTGTATTGTATAAAACATTTATTACAAATAAAGGAGGGAAACCTGAGGCCTGTAAACAGTAAATTAATATGAAACAAATATAAAGGTATGTTATCAGGCACTCGCAGGAAATAAAGAAGTAGAACACCAGACAACATAAAAACAACAGACATGAGTGGCTTACCCAGGATTTGAACACTGGACCTTCCGTGCGACAACCCCGCCTAGCCATGCAAGCGAATCACACTATCCGCTCTGCCATCTACGCATCATCAAAAAATGATGTTTCAATGGCAGGTCAATAGTGCGAACCACAAATTATATATATACCTTGTATATACAAGCATAAGAAATAGAAAGGTCGGAATAGCATCAGATTGAGCTTTATTTTACCTCTATTTCATCCGCCATCTCGCAAGAGTCTAACTCTGTTTCAGTCTAATTGTTCGTTATTACAGTTAGGGAGTATTAGAGCTAACAGTAACGTGGAGTCGGCTTCCTAAAATGCCACGTGTTGCAATGTATTATCAAACCATCTCGCCATGTTGTATTTTCTTACGGACCCGTTAGCCACCACTGCAGTTGGTCCTCATGCAGAAAGCAAGTAGCAAAACAGTCAGATGTGGCGGGTTTCTATAACACTTTTTTGTGGCATAATACAAATGCCAACCCACAATCCATCACACCTCCTAATAGTCGTCTTTTTACGGACTGTTTAAAACGAGCTGTACGGCCCGTTTTCCTTTATAGGTCTTCTTAATCAACTACCCTGGGCGGTTGTTAGGTTTTTAAATTAATGGTAGAGTACCAAATATTGTTATATTTTGAACAAAAAGTGTGTGCACCCTACTGTTACTTTTTATAATTCGAACTAAAATGTGTAAGAAAATAGTTGTATTTTAATGAAAAACTTCTCCTAGGTCCGTGAGAGATGAAATTGAACCCTGGACTGGCAACTTCAGGGTCCCCTGATTTTATATATAATTTTTTTATTTTTGGTGGTTGACCATTCTCTCGAGTTCCTCCTCAAGTATCTAAACACGGGACAAAATTTTTTTGCCCACCCTCATACATAAGGGTCGTCCTCTCGACTTTCCTGCATCATTTACAGTACTTTTATCCCCCTTTGTTAGTACTGTATTGTTGGGAATAGAAATCAAATATAACTGTACTGTATTAGTATAGGCAGTGTATGTTGCAGTCAAATTTTATGGTTTTGATCATCGGGCGCCAGAGAGAAAATACGGCCCATGAAAGGCAATCTAAAAATGGTTCACGGTGAACAGTAGGCCCGATCATGTGAACCTTGATAATGTGCCTGTCATTACCTTACCGATGTTGCCACACTACTCCTGTTCCCGCTTCGCCCGAAAGCTCGAGGTAAACCCACAGCGCCGGGACGATTAACACGAGGTTGTGCAGTCGGATGATTTTTAACGTATTGATTTTTTTAAAACAAGGTAGGATACGTTTCAATAAATTATCGATCTTCAGGTGGACGTTTGTTTTCATTATTGGATCGTATTGCGATGTTGAACTGACTGCGAGTAAAACTGACAGAAAGCGGGTGGCATCTCTTAAGTTTATAAAAGTCTCTGGAACCAAAGACGATGGAATCACCCCCTTGATGTCCCTGTCCGAGGAGCAGCATCTTTGGTCGAGTCGTTCAAGCCGGAACATAAGGTCCCCAGGTTATTTTGTTTATGGTTATCTGCGACTAAGTTAGGCGTATTTTTGTTTACCCCTTGAATGTCTTAAATAGACCTACGATTATGCATTGTAATCGTGTCAGTTCACGCCGAAATATATAACCGATGATAAATTACGTTTTTTTCAAACATTTCAAATCACGATATGTGCCAAAACAACAAGAAAATATCCTCATTATGTCTTTCAAGTCGATTTTTTAATGTATTCGTTTGGTGTATTTGAAACCGAACATAGTTGTTCGAAACGGTTCTTTCACCGACCTCCCATCGCCAATGCTAGGTTAGGTTACTGTTCCTGCGCTCCTCTTGTGTTCTCCAGTAGTTCACGATTTGAAGTCGTCCAATTTTAAACACCGAACAAAACAACAAGAAACAATACTAGAACAGCCCAGTAAGCCATTTTGCACCTTTTAACTGTTTACATTCATTTCAATTTGGCTGAAATTTGTATTCAAACGTTTTGTTTTGAGATATGAGAATCGACCAAGCCGTGACCCGTGTCGAGCGAGGATATGCCAGGTATGCTTGGTATTTCGGCAGCAGGCCAATGCACTGTTTGCTGGTTGGTGGCGCTCATGTCGATTTTTTTAAAAAGGATTACTAGCATTAAGAACATTAGTCCACCTGTTGTACCCGTGTCGAAGTCCACCATATGCACAGGTATTGAATGGTATTTCGGCAGCAGGCCAATGCACTGTTTGCTGGTTGGTGGCGCTCATGTCGATTTTTTTAAAAAGGATTACTAGCATTAAGAACATTTCATTCCACGTGTTGTGATGTGAAGTCACCAACACATATTTAATGTAGTCAAAATTTTGTTACCAGTTGTTTGCCACGGAATTTTTTTTTTTGACGTGTTATAAACCAAATGATCCAATAGATATTCACTTCCAATAACAAGTCACCATCATCGTTGCGCCGTTTACACGTTACTGAGCATGAAGCCACAACTGAAGCTGATCCTTTTGCAGAACTCCCGCACTAAAGGATTCAGTTCCTTTTTTGTGGTGGTTTTTGTAGCTATTTATTTTGCATGCTATGGTTGCCAGCCTCACGCACAGCATCATTTTACTCGCCCTCTACGGGAAGTAGGCTACCTGAGGGAGAGTGAGGTCAATTGTGTGTGTGTTACTCACAGATTCCGATAATCTCCAAGTCTATCACAAAGAACCGAGAAGAGGGGACCATTTCCTCGATGGACCTCACATTTGCGAATGACATCAGCTTTAAACGTTTGATTTTATGGTTGTTTTCGTCCCCCAATTTTGTTTTCTTGAAAGTGAATTCTATTTATCCACTCCTCTCTCTCACTGTCTGCCCTGTTTCTTCACATTTGGTCTGAGTTGGCCTTGTTTTTTCCACCATCAAGAACATTCAATTTTTAGGCTGATATTTTATAACCTCTGCTAAGCAACATCAGAGTTGTACTTTGTGGTGTAAGAGTGAGAACAAAACGAACGAATGAATCTCTTCGCTCCCTCCACCTTACTTAGAGTGTAAGAGTTGAGAACAAACGAGACGAAATGAATTCTTTGTGTGTAAGAGTGAAGAACAAACGAACGAATGGAATTCTCTCCTCCCCCTCCACACACACACACACACCCAAGGCCTGAGATTTCTGGGAACATGGCAGGCCAGTCAAACATTCTGCCCTATTCGACAGTGTCCATCTTGTATACCGTACTGCATCCATTTTTTTCTCAAGATGCATTATACATTTTTTAAGAAGGCAACACGTGAAAGAGAGGAAGAAAGAGAGAGAGAGAGAGAGAAAGAAAGGAGAGAAGGGGGGGTCGGAGAGAGAGGTGAGAGACGAATCGATGGAAAAAGAAAAGGACATTCATATAGTAATACAGTAAGCTGTCCGAATTAATCGCTTGCTTATTCCCTACCTCTCCTTTTTTGGTTTTTGTCTATGTTATTTGTTCTGTGCTTCTTGCGTGAAGTACATTTATTAATTTTTCATCTACCTCGACGAACAGTTTCAAGCATCATTTGGAAAACAAATGAGGAATCATTGGTCCACACCGGGAGGGTTGGTGACATGTCCATAGTTTTTTCGCTTTGTCTGCGCCGTACATTGTTTGGCTCTTTTGAAGGATGTTGATCAGTTATATTTAGCATTGCCAAAGTTGGCACTAAAAGTAAAGTTCCTTTTTTTTTTACGTAATCGAGCAGGAGGGCCGATCCCGTCTGTTGTGTCATGTGTGTATGTCCTAGGATTAATACTATTTCTCTTGTGTTGATCTTGAAAAACGGCATGCATTTTCCTGGGTGCCAGGAATTGCCTTTGGACTGATTATTGATATTAATGGTTTCTGTTTTCATTTGCCTGCATTGATTTTTATTATTTCCTTTGGATTTGGTGAGTGCTGTTATTAGTTGATTGGACTCTTAAGTGCTGTGTCTTGGGTTTCGTTGACGCATGCGTGCTATTATTGTTTTTAAAAAAAAATCGTTAGTGATATTATTGTTTCTGTGACTGATGAAAATGCAGTTTAGTGTATCGTTTGAATCATGGGTGCTGTGTATTGTATCTTTTGACTGGCGATGTTGCAGATAAGTTACTAACTAGCCACATCTGGTGGAAACACAATAGTTGTGTTTTATCATTGCTATCCTCCTGTTATTTAGGACGTGTGCTGCAGTTTTCCAAGCCCCCGACAAAAGACAATTTCTGTACAGAATGACAAGGATCAACAACCCACCTACAACTAGTCCCGATTAAGTTTGATCCGAATTTGCAGAAACACATCATCTCACGCTGTTTAATTGGAAACCGCCGCCATTCATTTTGTTGTTCTTGAATTAAAGAACGACAATTTCGGTTATAGTAAATAATGCATCAGCGATATAAATAATATAGGTGACTGCCCATTCGTAAAACTTTAAGACGTTAATGAATTGCGGTTCGCCACAGAAAGTCCCAGTCATAGATGGATTCATTTTTTGGGGTGATGCCTAGATGGCAGGGAAGTAAAGTGAGATTAGCATTGCAATAGCTAGGGCGGGGTTGTCCATCGGGAGGTCATGGGTTCGAGTCCTGGGTAAGCTACTCCACGTCGTTGTTTTTTTTTCTGTTGTCTAGTGTTCTACTTGCTTTATTTCATACTAGTGGCTGAAAACATTCCTTTGGGTTTGGCCTAATATATTATTTTATGGTTTACAGCTTTCGATTTTCCCTTCCTTTTGTGTTTATAAATATAAATATAAAGGTGTTATTGTCCAAAATGAATGCGCCTGTAAAGGTTTATATAATGTTTGGGAAGCCAGTGCCTGAATTTAGCAGATGGGTAGTAAAAGCGAGTGAGTTATAAGGATTCACTATCAAATGACCTATCGACTTTTAATGCATAACCCATTCTCAACACACAACAGAGAATAATCATGCTTTGTGATTATTATGTTGGTAAAATAAAATTTTTAAAATAGATGGGTTTGCGGTTGTATGTAATGTTCGCAAGTATGTTTATGTTATATCATTTGATGAAAGTGCGCTATGCTTGCTTTATATATATGGGTACTTTAAGAAACAAGTTTGATTGCTTTGCTAAAGGCAGTCCTTTGTTCTGTGATCATCCGGGGTAAAAGAAACTGAGGTAAAGTGTTCAATAAATACATGATAAGAGAAATTGGAATTATAAATGATAATTATGTGGAAGACATGGATAAAGACCTGGAGCTGATGGCACGGTCTATGAAAGACTTGGTATGAAAAGTTGATTTGAGAACAACTATGCTCCATAGGACTGATGGCAACGGTCTATGAAAGAACTTGGTATGAATGTGTTGAAGAACCTTTGATCCTTAGGGAGCTGATGGCACGGTCTAATGAAGACTTTGGTATGCATGTGTTGAGAACTTTGGATTCTTTAGGGAGATGATGGCTACGGTCTATGAAGAACTTGGTAAAGACATGTGTTGAAGAACTTTGATCCTTAGGAGCTGAATGGGCACGTTCTATGAAGACTTGGTAGGAATGTGTTGAAGACGAAGACTTTGATCCCTTTGGGAGATGATGGCAACGGTCCCCCTATGAAGACTTGGTCACTGAAAGGTTTATGTGTTGAAGAACTTTGATCCTTAGGGAGCTGATGGCCACGGTCTATGAAAGAATTGGTAAGAATGTGTGTGAAGAACTTTGTTCCTTAGGGAGCTAGATGGCACGGTCTATGAAGAACGTGGTTATGGAAATGTGTGGTGAAGAAACTTTGATCCATAGGGAGCTGGATGGCACGGTCCTTATGAGACTTGGTATGTATGTGTTGATGAACTTTGATCCTTAGGGAGGGTAAATGAAGTACTTTAAATGTATGTTTTGTGTATCATCCTTGTCCTCATCGTTTCTGTTTTCCTCTTCCAATGGAGCAAAAGGACACAAACTTGCAGCAGGTTTCCTTAGCAGAAAGCCTGCACCAAAGCATTCAAATTTTCGTACCAAACTATGGTTTCTGTTAGCAATGTTTCTTTAATGATGAGGTTTGCCAGCCCTCCATGCATAATCTGTATGTTAGTTGCCTCTACAAGATGCATGAGATAAAACATGTAGTCCTAGTCATTCTTCGTCTGAATGAGACTCCAGAAATACTTTTGCGTTTATCCTTGTATGTTTTTTATGTGTTATATGCACGCACGTATTGTAGAACTTTACAGGTTTTATATATGTATTCACATATTTTATGTGCATTTATGATTGA
>JAMPIV010008318.1:0-102886 GCA_024509875.1 Oreohelix idahoensis | reverse complement strand
ATAACATATATTTTTAAATAATGTTCTCTTCACCCCCCATTTTGGTTAGTACCCCATCCCTTAAACCTATACTCCCCTTTTTTTCATAAGGGGGGCCTGGTAGTGAGTGCTCCCGTTGCCACTACTCTAATTTTGATCACAGGGGTGCCGACTGAGGAAATATGCACCGACATTCAATTTGCCTGGGATATATTGGGATACTTAAACCTGATAAAGGTTGAACGCAATTAAAGACCCTCCTCAGCAATCTCTTGCTGTTTTCATGCTTAGCTGAGATATGGAATACGACGAGGGCTGATGATCCGTTCATCGGACCACAAAAGGTCCTACACATACAGATAGATTTGAAACTTCTTTATTGCCCAGATTAATGCTAAACATTCCTTTTCGCTTGTGGAGTATCCTTGTTCAGTCCAAATAATTTTATCTGGAAGTCCCTTGCGAGTCAGATCAGTCAGAGGCGCACAAATAGAGTTAAAATCTTTGATATATTTTTGATAAAATCCGCATAACGACACAAATGATCGCACGTCCTTTTTTGTTTGTGGTCTAGGTGCTCTCTGCAGTTTTTCCAAATTCTTAGGATCAGGGGTCATATTACCCTGATATACAGTGTGCCCCAAGAATTCCAACTCTTTGCATCCAATACAACATTTTGTTGGCCTAGCAGTTAAGTTCGCCTCCCGAAGCCTATTAAATAATATTTCTAGAGCTTCAATGTGTTCTTCAAATGTCTCTGTGGCGACGAGAATATCATCCATGAAATTCGTGATACATGGGTTATTCAGGGGATCCAACAATTTGCGCATCATCCTTGAAAACACACTCGGAGCATTTTTCAGTCCGAAGGGTAGCATATTGAATTCATAATGTCCATCCGAAGTGCTAAAAGCCAAATAAGGTCTCACTTCAGGCTTCACTGGGATCTGGTAATAGCCTTTACTAAGATCCACCTTTGAAAAGTATTTTGCCTTGTTCAGTCTGGCAAATAACTGTTTTGTGTCGGGTAATGGATCCACTTGTCCTTCTGTGACAGCATTCAGTTTCCTGTAATCTATGCACAGTCTGTGTTCCCCAGACGGTTTTCTCAACAAAACGACACTAGAACTAAAAGATGATTCACTGTGCGAAATAATCCCCTCCTTCAACAAATAATCTATTTCTTCCTTCAATGCCTTCTCCTTCGCGAACGGAATAGAATAGGCTCTCATACAGATTGGGTTTGAGTCTACCAGTTTCATGTCATACTGTAGCAAATTTGTATGGCCTGGTTTATCTGTTAAAACATCTGTATGTTCCTCCAGAACCTGTTGAACTCTCTCCCTCTGATTTTTAGTCAGGTGCTTACTGACTTTTACCTGTGCTGCTGTTTCACAAGGATGTAATGGGTATTCATGTGAGGTGAGTGGTTCCTTTTGCATCTGAGTTGCAATAGCCAAGGTCAATAAGGGGGTGCTTTCCTGGAGTGGTCTGTCCAGATACTTCTTTAACAAGTTTACATGATAAACTTTCTCCTTCCCCTTTTTGTCAATTTTATAGTTTGTTCTAGACACCTTCTCTAGAACCATATATGGACCTTGCCAACCAATTTGTAATTTATTCTGGCTACCGGGTAGTAGAAGAAGCACCTTCTCTCCCACAGCTAGTTCTCGGTCCTTTGCCTTCCTATTAAAATATGCTGCATGTTTCTTCCTGGCTTGTTTCAAATTATCATTTGCCAGTTTCCATCCAGCTTTCAGACGAGTGGTCAGTTCGTTCACGTATTGATAAGATGAGGTAACAGTCTCTTCCGCCTTCTCATCTGTCCAGGTCCTTAATAGAGCTTCTAATGGACCTTTTATTGGCCTCCCAAATAGCAGAGTTGCGGGAGCCATCCCGGTGGTACCTCCCGGTACGCAAACAATGCGGCGGGCAGGAATTGATCCCACAGATCCGGTTTTTCGTGTGCCAGCTTTCTCAGGATAGAAATGAGAGTCCCGTTGAACCTCTCTACCTGGCCGTTCCCTTGTGGATGGTACGGACTACAATGAAAGTGTCTGGCTTGAAATAGTTTAAAAACCTCTTCCGTTAGTTTCCCCTTGAACTGAGATCCATTATCCGTCAAGATTTGATGCGGGAATCCTAATCGGGTAAATATTGTAAGTAGTGCCTCTGCTACATGTTTTGAATCAATTGATGGCAGGGGCTACCGCCTCTCCCCACATAGAACAAGTGTCCACCAGAGTAAGGATGTAACTGTTCCTCCTCTTGGTCCGAGTGAGAGGTCCTACAATATCCACTGCAACCCTCTCAAAAGGTGTTCCCACTATGGGCATTTCCCCTAGAGTTGCAGGAGCAGTCCAGTGCTTTGGAGCTACCCTTTGACATTCTGGGCAGGATTTGACATATCTTTTTATATCCTCCGTTATCCCTGGCCAGAAGTAATGACAAGCTATACGCTGTCCTGTGGCGCTGATCCCCATGTGACCACTGAAGGGAATCGCATGCCCGAGTTCCATCACTTTATCTTTATATGAAGTGGGAAGAACCAGCTGGTTGTGACCATTTATTCCAGTTCCGGCCTTCCTGTATAATAATTTGTTCTTCATGAAATATTCTCCCTTGCTCGGAGGTGTGTGGCATTTGGGCAATTTTTTAAAACATGGCTTGAGTGTCCTATCCTCAGCCTGCGCCTTCCTCATCTCCTCTGGATGAGCATTTATAGGTTCACCTTCTTCCTCCTTCTTCTGTGACCTGGTCTGCACTGTCGCCATGATCACAGGTTTCTCGGGATTCCCCAAGAAGACGTATCTACACCCCAATATCAGAGGGTAGATTGGTTCATCTATCACTGCTGCTCTGATTTCTCCTTCCACATAGCGAGTTTTCACCGTTATCCTTGCGATGGGAAGTGTCATGAGTGGTATGTCCTTAGTTGCCCCTTGTATTTCCACTGTTTCTGTGGTATACTGACTTGGGTCCACTAGGCTAGACTTCACAACTGAATCATAATCCAAACCTGTATCATAAAGGCACCTTATGGTGACCCCATTACAAATAACATCCTCACAAATGGGGGGTGATAAGGTTCCTGTTGTCCATTAGGATTAACCTTTAATCTTTGCGTCCCCGACTTCATTGCAGCAATGTTTGAAGGTTTCCTTCTACAAAATTCGGTGTTATGGTTATCCTTCTTGCACCATTTACACCATCTTTTTCCTTGGTTCAACGGTTTTCTTTCATTGAATTTTTGGTCATTGAACTGTGAGTTTCTGTCTCTGTAGTCATTTCTTGGCCGTTCAAAGTTTGTCCTACCTTTATTTCCCTGCTCCCTATTATCAAATTTATTAAATTGCTGTGGAGCTTTAAAATTATCTATGTGCTTCTTTTTAGCACCACTTACCTCTGCCTGGGCTGCCTGATACCTCTCAGCAACATTTAAAACCTCCCCCAACTTCTCTGCACCTTGTTCCATGAGAAATTTTCTCATGTCTGGAGCCATGGACTCTCTCAATTGCTCAATCATGATCATTTCTTTAAGATCTTGGGTCTTCCCCAGAGCAGTCCATTTCTCCAAATAGGTTTCCAGTCTAGCAGAGAATTGGTGGTATGTCTCCCCAGACAACAGTTTGGCATTTCTAAATTTCTTACGATAAAATTCACCATTCTTCTCGTACCTTAATAACAAAGCCTGCTTTAACATGTCATAATTGTCTTGGTCTTCCCTGTTCATTTTAGCAAAGACTTCATAAGAAGTACCTCTCAGTCCCTGTGATAGCTTTAAACTCCACCTCTCTCTCTCTAACCCATATGTAGTAGCTAATAACTCAAAACGTCCTAGGTACCCCTCTATGTCATCGTCTTTCTCAACAAAATGGTCTAAATGAAACCCCATAGCTGAGTTTGAGGCTCCCAGACTAGGCGTAGCATCTGAGGCAAAAGGGCTGGCACCATTTTCAGGAGCCTGGCCTTGTAACTCCAGCTCCCTTAGTCGTAATTCGTGCTCCCTTTGCAACCTTCTATCTTCTGCCTCCCTTTCGGCCTTTTTATCTTCTGCCTCCCTTTCGGCAGTCAATCTTTTTTCTTCTGCCTCCCTTTGCTGTCGTTTGTCTTCTGCCTCAATCTGCAGCCTCTTAATTTCTCTATCAGCCTCAATTTGTAACCTCTTCTCTTCAGCCAACCTTTCAGACTCTAATTTTCTTTCAGCCTCTTTTTCTAATCTCCTTTCTTCCCGTTCAATATATTTATCACATTCAGCCGTTACGTATTGAATTAAAATCTGACCATCCATTCCCATCTCCTTTGCGGTCAGCACAGCAGCTGATCTAAATTTTGCTAGCTCCGCCATACTTTTTAGACAATATAATAATATACAAGATAAATCTCTAACCTCTAAAGAACTTCTAATTACTATAGTCTAACTAATTCTAATTAATTAATTAACTAATTACTGGCTGTGAAGATTCACCAACTTTTATTTGCAGGGACACTTTTAATTTTAAGGGGATTTTACAATATTTCTCCCACCAGGAGATCCTAATATTACTTAATGGGCTAATTATCCCGGGACAAAGAGACCCCAATATATGTGATTAATTTAAATCCCGAGATCGAGCCACCCAATATATGTAGTGGTTTTGATGGTATTGTATGGTGGTGATGGTACTACGTGTGATGCATGAGGTCAGCTGTGAAGGCTCCTGAGATAAAATGTAACTGAGAGTTGTCAGAAGGCCCTTCTCGCTACCACTACGACCTCACACTTATCTTTTTTTTTTTTCTAATGAATGTGGCTACGTTAAATGTCTAGGTTAATGATATGTAATGTGGTGTGATAGTTTATAGACACACACACAGATATTTACTAAGTCTAATAATATTAACAAATGTTATAATACACTGAACTGACTCAAGTGTGTAAAATTTTTGATAGAAATTTTTTACATTTATTTTGTTCTGGATCAAGTTTTATTTTGACCAGAACTTATAAAAGATTTAGAAATTATGAAAGAAATGCATGGAATATTACATAATAAATGCAAGAGTGTACATATGTAAGTACTAGACTATTTAGTTTTATTAATGTTTATACTAGTCATCTAATTGGGAGGATAGTTAATGGTTGTGCTGTTGGGGTGGCCTCATCACTCCAGTCTATATTGACTACACCCTGTCCAGAAATGGCAGGAATTTTAGCGGATTGTTAGTAACTAAATGGAGTTGGTGAATTTCCAGCAGACCAGAGGCTCACTCAACTCTGAAGATGTAGCTCTGGTGCTGAGATCTGGTGGCCCCACCTCTCCGTGCTTGGGGGCAATAATAGTCTGCTCTGACACAACGTTACTGCACGGATCCACTCTGGTAAAATCACCAACTTAGTTTACACCGCCTTGGTGACAACTGAAACTCACAGCTCAGATTATGAATAAAGAACACAGAAATGCTAGCAAAACTCAGCTGAGCTGCTGGCTATAGTATGGCGTCCCTGAACTTATTTCAATTTATTTCATTTGGAAATCACCACACTTGAAATTTACTGTGTCTATCACTGGACAACTATTGAGGAATGGCAAAAAAGCTCGTCTGAGCGCGGATAATATGATTGTCTGTGGCCAATCAATGCCTTGGTTTTTTTAAATTCAAATTTCCTACACTAAAGTCATATTCAGTCATGCTTCAGTCAAGTATGGATTTTTATCTGTTAGTCCGTCCGTCTCTACTTGCGTTTTCACAAAAACGTACTTGTTTTTTGAACCAACCTATTCGTCCCCTCTACACTTTTTGTCTGTAAAGTTATTTTTAGCCACAGCTCCCACCAATTCCCCTTCTCTTTCATTTTAACTAGATTTGGACACTTGAGTCTTCAAGGTCGCGATTTTTGCGCAAATAGTGACTTGTGTGATTCAATGCAGTCTTTCGCTGATGTGAACAACAGTCTTTTGTCATTATCTTCATTATTAGCTATCCGTCTGTATAAATAAAAGCATATTATTTCACTGCTCAGAATGGGCCATCCGGCCAGCTAATTTTTATATTCCTAACATTAATATTAAGAAAAAGTTACTTTTTGAATTTTGTAATATTTCAAGCATCTGCGTTTAGCCGCTGAATTCAAATAAAAGGCTTGGTATCGCAAAAGCGTCCAATAAATGACTGTGGCGTATCATATCCAAGGTCCCTTCTGTCGAATTCCTTACTTTATGTCAACTTGGGGGGGGGGGGGGGAACGTGACTTTTCCTCCTTGCCCCACCAATTTGCGTCCATTAACCTCGCTAGTTCAAGTACGCGTTCAGTCAGATTTTTGTCCTTTGATCCTCGTTCCGTTTTGCCTTCAAGTCTAACATCTGATGACCCGCGGTGCGGGCGATCATGTATTCCAGCAGCTTACGCATTGGTTTTTATCCTTACATTTTATTCTTTGGAGATATTTTTACGTTGTATCACTTGTTAATTTTATGACACTCATGTTCCCTTTGTAATCTTTTATCTTCTGCTTCCCGTTCTGCAGCTAATCGCTTGTCTTCCCTTTATGCAGCCAATCTTTTGTCTTCTCTTTCTGCCTCCAATTTCTTAGCCTCAGCCTCAATCTGCAGCCTCTTAGTCTCAGCCTCAGATTGTAACTTCTTAATTTCCTTTTCAGCCTCTAACCTCTTATCTTCGGCCAACCTTTCAGATTCTAATTTTCTTTCGGCCTCTTTTTCTACTTGCTACCACATTTATACCTCAGTCAGAATTATTCTGGAATATTGTGATGACTACGTTAAATGTCTAGGGTTATGAAAATGATGAAGTGTAAGTCACAACAACAACAGACAGATAAACAATTTAATTTATTCTACAACCCTTTACAACACTGTGACACTCACACACATATAACACTCTATAAGACTATCTTAAATGAGTCACGTGTTTAAGTTTAAAAATATATGTATTAATTCTTGTCAATAATGGATATCCTGATTCAACTACACAGTGAACCAGGAATCACAATCAAATGTAATTACAAGTATTATTTACACAGTTTATATATATGAACTTTGTATTGACATAGTTTATTATTATTATTCTATGTGTGTAATTTGTGCAGTAGTAATATGAGGTAATACTGGTTTTGTTCAAGCATGGTTGTTGTTTTTCATCATGACTTCAAGTGTTTGATTATCGGGGAAATAGTATTGGGAAACTTTCACAGTTCCTGTCATTTGAACCAATTAAGTGTCCCTCTGTGGTTAACAAAATGTCAATTTTTGAGGGGGCACATAATGTTGAGCTACTCTGGCCACAGAAGCTTAACTTTCGTGATGGCGGCAGGAAAAGACTCCTCTGCTCGATTGCTTCCTGTGTTCTGGAGACACCTCACTGGTCGCTATCTGGACCCAGGAGTATGCTGTCAGCCTCTGGATTCAGCAAAACCCAGTCCAGGTGCTGCTTCAATAACTAGGACCACAGTCCCACAATATATGGAAATAATACACAGATACGTTGACTGGCGATGAATAATGGCACAAATTCCGATCTGCCTCTGTCCCAGACTTTTATTTAGAAAAATATGATCTGGCTCTCAACGCACTGTTTCTTAGTAAGTTTATTTTAAAGTGTGGCACTGACCTGACGCTCCTAATTGACTATATTGGCGGGTCTAACCAATCGGGCCATGTTTACACAAGCGTTTGAAAAAAAGTACCCTTCCTTCCGTCTCCCCTAACAACAAAAAATAGTATTTATAGTCCGACTAATCGTGTTTAGCCTTACATTTATTTCTATCCAATCAAATAGGATTTTACATGGTGGCCCATTTCCCGTAAAATAGTGGGTTCAAAACATGCCACTGTGCGATTATTTTTTTGTGTTGTCTGACACCCTCACTATTTTCTTTTGGCTATAATTTGTTAATTCCTAGACTATTTGCGTAACACTTAACATATTCTTTGTCAGCAAGTCCTAAAGAACCCAAATATATAAGTTTTAATGGAGCTAAGTGGCTGCGTTCAAAATATGCATTTTCTAGGATAGTCGTGTATTTTTTTATTTTTTTATGTTTAGAACCGCCACCTGTCCTGCCTTTTCGACTGTTCTGTCATACCAATGTCAGGATTTCAGACATAAAACAGTAGAATGTCATGTTTCCCAATAAGAGTTTTACAGGTTTTTAAACCTAACTCTCGTAGTTGTAGTGTTTTTTATCACGGTCTATTTGAAAAAAAAGTATTGCTTCTGGCCTTTCGCTTGGGGAGGGTGGCATTAATTGTATATCGCGAGACGCGTGTTAGGGTTGCATGCGTTCCTGCTTTCAGCCCTCCCTTCTCTCTATCCTAAGTTCATCTGTCTTTTCATCACGCCGTGTATAAAATGAAATTAATGGAAGTATTAATTTAGGTCATTACGCGGTGTGCCTATCTCAAGGTTTTCTTAGAAATGCAGTACACGTTTTATTGTAGAAAGCGTGTAGTGATGCGGTAGGCTTTACTATCAACGTGAAAGCGTGAAAATATGCAGACGAAGCATAAAACAAGGGGGATTTTTGTACGCCATTGTGACAGCACTGTACTTTTACCATTTATCTTTCCTTTTATTGGATTTATGTGTTAGGCTTTACATTTACCTTTTAATTTATATATGTGGATTTAGAATGTTTCACGACAATGATAGAGTTAGATGTGTTAACCGTGTGAGGTCAAGCTATGTAAGACCTTGGGTCTAGTGGTTGAAGAAGATGAATTCTCAAGGGACCTAACGCTACCTCTCAAGATCTCACACGGTGCTGTAAATTACTTCTAATGTATGGTGTTTGATGTGGCTAGTGTCTAGGGGATGTAATGAAATGATGATACATCAAAACAACACAGTCTTCTTCTTCTTCCGTCCTTAGCCAAAGACCGACCAAGCAGTCAGAGGCCATCACGCCTTGTGGCGTCTTAAGGGCAACAGCAGATTGATTTTCTCTGTTGTAGTTTCCCATCACGCCTAGCGGCGTCTTTAGGGCAACAACAAATAGATCCATCTGCCGAAAACAACACAGTATAACTCTCTAATAGAATCTTAATAACTCTGTTGTTTAGTTTTCAAATTGGAAATATTTTTTTTTTACAATTTATTGTGCCTGTCCTGCAATCTCTTTTGGACAGGTCTTTTAAAACTGAAGAAAATGTATGTTACACTGAAAAGTGAACTGAAAATAAGGACTCTTGGTCCAACAATAATACTATTAATATTAAAATGTTCCGTAAGGTGTTTCACAGCCTGTTAAGTAATAATTAATAATGTGAGTCAGTTATTGGAGAGACTATTTATGTCATCATTTCCCGGAGAGTTTCTGTTAATGGGTAGGGAAACAGTTTTCTCCAGATAAAGTGTCAGATTGCCCAGATTGTGGCACATAACCTGAAATTTCCTTCGTGAAGATTCAATCGTTGATATGACTCTGTAAAGAACATCAGCTCCCAGAGCTCCACTTGACAATTATTATACAGAATACGCTGTACTGGAGACGTTACTGTCTTCACTCGTACTTCAGCTTTCCTGTCACCGGCTGGTAACAGGAAATAAAACCCTGCAACATAAAAGACACCCTGGCCTTTTCATATCTGTTATATTTTTCCCTCAACTCTCTACATGACATGATGGGGTTCAGCCTCGTGTGCATTACAAGTGCACCAGCCCCTAAGTTTTTTTGAACTCACATCATATTGTGACCACACCTCAGGTCCATATGGCAGATACGCCACTGTCATTTTACATAGTCTTCTTCAACACAATTTAATAGGAGTATGTACATCTCCTTATATGCATTTGTGATTTTTTTTTCTATTACAAAATATAAACGCTCCAGGCAATCAATAGTGTTCAGCGAACACAGAGGCTTGCTATTTTACTTTAGTCTTACAATAATATTTAATTCCAACATTACAATATTCAAACATAAATCAAATATGTATACCCAAACTGTCTCTTTAGGCATGTCATAGACTTTCCCACTTTTTGCCTTTGCACATATTACATAATAATATAGATATTCTTCTTACCAGAATTCAATGAAATAAGCACAGGTGCGATGGATGGCACAAATTCAGCTTTGCTGCTGGCTAGATTATGACAAATACTTTTTAGTTTTAGTTACAAATAAAAGTCAAACTTCTAGGATCACATCGACCTGCTTCAGGGACAGCTTTCTACAAAATGGCAAAAACCTAACCAAGTTTTCCATAATATAAAATGCGTTGGCCAATCAGATCGGAAGACTAAGCTTTTCAATTTGAATTTTGAAAATAAAAGCAAAACCAGACTTGATTTTTGGACCTAACAAGTTTTCTCCTCACTCATTCTTAGATTTCTACTGCTAAAATATATTTTGTGTTAAGCCATCCCATAATTTCTCTCCCCTTGTCTACCCCTCTTCCAACAGAATACATGCTTGCTTGTCTCATTTCCAACAACGCGTTCAAAATTGTAATCGTTAGTGAATGCAAAATGAATGCAAAACCGCCAGTCTGTTCGTTTGTCTGCACGAACAAATACAGTCTTTTGTCAATAACTTTCTTATCTACTGGGGAATTTTGTATTTTTAAACATATTATTTATCAGGAGAAGATAAGCCATCAAACTAACTAGGTTTTATGATCCTAAACCTATTAATAAAGAAGTCCATATATTTTCCAGAGTTAGTTTCAATTTCCACTATCATATAAATTACGCCATCTTTTCTCCTCTCCCGCGTTGTCCAACACTGAAACTACTAGTCTGTTACGTCATAAAATGGACTCTTTTGCAGCGAAAGCGCTGTCTGTGTGTTTATATATTTCCTCAGTGTGCCTATAGTCCGAAAAAGTAGTGGGTTTTGCGGGGTATTTTTAAATTCTACAAAGCTTGCGCCACGTTACCGAACACAGGCTAACTGTATCGTCTCGCACTGTCGTCTTGGGTAGCTAGTTCCAAGAATCTAACGCTTGACAATTGGTAGCAGGTGTTCGCTCAATCTCTCTCACTTTTTATGCGTTCGTTTATGCCTCCCCTGTTTTATTCTTACTATCTTTCTTGGAACAACTAAGCTTGTCGTTTTTTTTCAAAATTTTTACCGTTAACCCTTGACGGGCGAGTTATAAAATCCAATACCACTAGCGCGGCAATAAGGTTTCACACTACGTTCTTATCTCCATTCGATGACTGGCGCGGGGAAAGAAGACGCGTTACAACTTTACTATTTCTATTTCTACTCATATTATTTTGACTTTTACCTATAATTAATGATTTTATCGATGTATCAATGCACTTTATGAGAACCAGCTACAGTGGTGGCTATATGCTCTATAAGGAGCGTAAAAGAAAATGATGATGATGTTAATGATGATGGTGGTGATAATGATGTTGATGATGATGATCACGATGAACGTTGAACTGAATTACCAGACCACAAAATCTTTGCGCCTAACTCTAAACTACAGACCTTGTGTCTTGTCCAGGTTGAACGGAACAAACTTCACACAAAAGAGGCCAAACTTCTAAACAAAACAAAACAGTAGTAATAACAATGACCAGGTTTTAGCAATTCCTAAATAACCTAGAATTTAAAATAATCAGTTTTTTCTTCTTTTTCATGTTCGCAGCTTATGGAGCATGTAGTCGACACTGTAGTTGATCGTCTGGGAGGAAACCTGCATCCAAGTATTCATGTGCCTCTTGCAGCAATGCTTACCTGTAGCAATTTCTTTTTACATGATGAGATCGCCAGTCCACATGGACAGCCTCATATTAATCACTTCTTATGACACTAGTGTAAAAGCCGGTCATACGACTGGAATTAAATTCAAAAGCACCAATATCTAACGGCAATTTTACTTATTCAAAAGTATTTAAAAAAACCACTGTGCATCACCACATTCTATAAATATTTTTGTGCACACCGTGATTTGCGCACTTTTTTTTGTCGAGTGTTTCTATTTTCGGGAAAGTACATATAAGGGAAATAATACAATTAATGTCTAACACTCAACCAAAGTTGCATCCCTTAGCGGTAGTGACAGAAAAAGCTGGGATTTTATATATATTGATGCCTGAGGTGGCAGTAGAACTGTTCTTTCTTAGTGTTCTTACTGTTCTTAGAGTTCTTAGCATTGTTACTGTTCTTAGTGTTCTTAGTGTTCTTAGAGTTCTTAGTGTTCTTACTGTTCTTAGTGTTCTTAGAGTTCTTAGAGTTCTTAGAGTTCTTAGAGTTCTTAGTGTTCTTAGTGTTCTTAGTGTTCTTAGAGTTCTTAGTGTTCTTAGTGTTCTTAGAGATTTTAGTGTTCTTAGTGTTCTTAGTGTTCTTATTGTTCTTAATGTTCTTAGTGTTCTTAGAGTTCTTAGTGTTCTTACTGTTCTTAGTGTTCTTAGTGTTCTTAGTGTTCTTAGAGTTCTTAGTGTTCTTAGTGTTCTTAGTGTTCTTATTGTTCTTAATGTTCTTAGTGTTCTTAGAGTTCTTAGTGTTCTTACTGTTCTTAGTGTTCTTAGTGTTCTTAGAGTTCTTAGTGTTCTTAGAGTTCTTAGTGTTCTTATTGTTCTTAATGTTCTTAGTGTTCTTAGTGTTCTTAGAGTTCTTAGTGTTCTTAGAGTTCTTAGTGTTCTTAGTGTTCTTATTGTTCTTAATGTTCTTAGTGTTCTTAGAGTTCTTAGTGTTCTTAGAGTTCTTAGTGTTCTTAGTGTTCTTAGTGTTCTTAGTGTTCTTAGTGTTCTTAGTGTTCTTAGTGTTCTTATTGTTCTTAATGTTCTTAGTGTTCTTAGAGTTCTTAGTGTTCTTAGTGTTCTTAGTGTTCTTAGTGTTCTTAGTGTTCTTAGTGTTCTTAGAGTTCTTAGAGTTCTTAGTGTTCTTAGTGTTCTTAGTGTTCTTAGAGTTCTTAGTGTTCTTAGTGTTCTTAGTGTTCTTAGAGACCATCAGGAGCCACACAACGCGAGTATAGACTAGCCCAAGCAAAATACAACGCTCAAAACAAAAACACAAAGACATTCCGCAACATAAATGTACCACATGTAACAAACAAATCGGTATTACAGTAAACAAGAATGAGTGCCTCAAAGTTACATAGAGCCTATCCTGTCACATGAGATGGAATCATGGAGAATCTGTAAACAAACACGAAGACCCCGGGAGGAAGTGCAGATATAGAGTTACTGAAGATGTTTTGTTTTCAGGATTTTTACTTCGTTTTGATGAGGTACGCCTCGTTCTAGACAAAGAATCCGTCGGTTATATTATGGCGCATGGCTAAATAAAAAAGATCGTGTGATTTCAAGAAATCCAGTATTATTTAATAAGGTTAATGACAATGTTCTAACCGAGACCAACGAGCAACGGAAGCCTCTTACGTAAGATAGAAGGAAACATCGTTAAAAAAGGAAAAATAAGGGGGTGGGGTGGGGGTGGGGGTAAGGGGCAGTCAATAGAAGGAGAAAGTTTGAATATATTGCATGAATAATAACCTGTATTGTGTACTGTTCTTATTCTTCTAAAATTTACTAGTCACAGTATTAAGATCTTTTTCTGTGCTATCTGGTGCATAGGAAAGTTATAGAAGTGGTTACGTCTTTATTAGTCTGGGTCTTTTACCGGTCCTATATTCTGTACTTGCGAGGGTTGTCGTGGCAATGATCAAAGCTTATGAAGCATTATTGTTACGGTACTGAGTTGGCCGTGTGGTTAGTCAGATTCATTCCGCAGCGAGGCGATGCCCTCGTTCAAATGGTCCTGGGTTCGAGTCCCCGGTAAGCCTTTCCCTTCTTGCATTTTTCTGTTGTCTAGTTTTTTACTTCTTTATTTCTCACAAGTGTCTGTATCACGCCCTTTTATGTTTATTATTTACTGTTTGAGCTGCTCAGGTTTCTCTTATTGTTTGTTAGAATATGTTGCCACAACATGCACCTGTGGTATGTAAAGGTGCAGAGCTCGATAACGAGGTATGGTACTAGACGATTTGAAATTTATTTAAATAAAAAATTTCAACAACGGACTTGACTAGATGAACATCACAAGAGTTCAAGAAGTTGTGAAAAGACTAAAATTCGTAGTCCCTCTGTTAATGGTTCATACACTCATCAGTTTTTTTTACTGTGCAACAAAATTTCCATATCCAGTAGTCTATTTCTCGTCAGGAGTCAATTGAACCCTTAAACTCTATCAGCTACATCTGGAAGAATTTACTGGACTCCCATAATCACATCTTTCTTTTAAATGCCTCATTCAATTTGCGCTAAGAACTGGACAAGGAAGGACACAGAGAGAAATTACGTCTAGATGGCCAGTTTTTCATCTTTACAACCGTTCCAAATTATTAACTGTCACAAATGTCTCTCTGTCAGCTTCTCACTTCTTTTTTAAAATCATCTTCCTAGCTGGGACCTTCAATTTTGTATTTCATTTACGAGATAAACTTGTTTACTCGTTCGCGATGTGAATGGATCTCATAAGGTTCTGGTACATTTATCCCTCTCTCTATTTCTTTCTCTCTATAACAAATTTTTATTCGTCCAATAACGTGAAGGGACCTCATAATATCCTAGTCCATTTATTTCTCTCTATTTATTTCGATGTCTCTAAAGCTTGTTTTCTTGTCCACAACGCTAACGGACGTCCTTTCATATTTCTCACCTTCTCTCTCTATTTCTTCTTTCACAAACTTAGACTCGTCCACGATGGGAAAGGATATCACTTGGTGCTTTCACATCTCCTTTCCCCTCTCTCTCTCTCTCTCTCTCTTTCTCTCTCTCTCTCTCTCTCTCTCTCACTATTTTTTCTCTCATAAACTTGGACTCCTCTACAAAGTGAACGGATATCATAAGGTCCTTTCACATTTCTCTCCATCTCTCTTACTTTTCTCTTAAATTTGTACTTGTCACGGTGTGAACTGATAGCATAACGTCCTCTCACAATTCTCACTTTCTCTCTCCCTCTCTCTCTCTCTCTTCCTCTATTTATTTCTCTCGTTTTTCATACTGCCCCGCGATTATTGCCCGTTAGCCTGTTCATTCCTTGCCACCATCAGAAAAATTTTGTATGTTTTCTTTTCTCCCTCTTCCATTAAAAAAACGAGTTTAATTGACTAAATCTGACTTGCATTCACTAATGTAAATGTGCTATTTCAGGCCACAAAAGAGGTAGACCAATTACATATACTGCCGTAGGGGAGAGAAGTATTAAAGACTTCACATGTACTAAGTATCAGTTACATGAGGTGAGGTAACCAATTTCCTTCCTCGCTGCCATTTCCATCCACAAGTCAAGAGCAGAGTCAGGTACCCATTTACAACTGGGTAGAATAAAGCGTGACGCGACCGAAACCATACTTGTTTCTTCATCCTGGCAAAATGAAGGTTTTCCCATTCGCTAGCCACACCTCCATCTTCGTCTCTCATTCTCTAGTTTCTTTAATGTTTACATTCCCGCACACATTTGGTTCGTGTTCATGCAAACTCCTACAATTTTTGCCTCTTTCATAATCATCAATTACATCAACTTTGCCATTCTCTTCGTCAAAGTCTCTTGCGACCTCCGTCCGGAGTACGAAATAAAGGAATGCTCAAAATATTTGAAAGCCTTTTAAAAGAAGACAGAGATGATAAAAACGTAAGAGGTAAAAGGAAAGATCATGCTATAGCTGGGAAAATACAGCTCTCGTTACGACCACATAATCTTCGCCAGGGAGAAGACCTTTCAAGACATCATTGAAGGAAAGTGTAACTCGTGCAGCATCGTAGTGAATATGATTTTTTTTTCAAAGGAAAAATAACGTATCTGAAAATTTGTTTTCTCAGAAATGATGTGCTTTCCAAGTGTGTGAAATGTTCTATAGAGCAACTAAACATAATGTAGAAAACAGGAACAGTGTATTAGCGTAACTAAATTAATATGAAACAAACATAAAGGTATGTTTTCAGGCACCCGTAGGAAATAAAGAAGTAGAACACTAGACAACAGGAAAATAACAGACATGAGTGGCTTACCCAGGATTTGAACACTGGACCTTCCGTGCGACAACCCCGCCTAGCTATGCAAGCGAATCACACTATCCTCTGGGCCATCTACGCATCACCAAAAATGATGCTTTGATGACAGGTCAATAGTGCGAACCGAAAGACATAACACCGGAAGTACACCATGAGCAGTACGGCCTATTAATGACGCAATCACTTCTGTTGTTTCCCTATCAGACAGCATAGGCCATTCCACACAAGACAAAGAGACCTTAATACTGTGTCTAGTACATGATAGTAGACTTAGAACAGTAAGTACAGGACAGAGGGTAGGTTTTGGTATTGTATAAACATTTATAACATATAAGTCTACTATCATGTACTAGACACAGTATTAAGGTCTCTTTATAACACATAAGGATGGGAAACCACGAGGCCTGTAAACAGTAAATTAATATGAAACAAATATAAAGGTATGTTATAAGGCACTCGTAGGAAATAAAGAAGTAGAACACTAGACAACAGAAAAACAACAGACATGAGTGGCTTACCCAGGATTTGAACCCTGGACCTTCCGTGCGACAACACCGCCTAGCTATGCAAGCGAATCACACTGTCCTCCCTGCCATCTACGCATCCCCAAAAAAGAATGTTTCAATAACAGGTTATTAGTGCGAACCTCTATACATAACACCGGAAGTTTACCATGGGCAGTTCAGCCTATTAATGACGCAATCACTTCTGTTGTTCCCCTATATATCAGTATTGAGTGTGATTTGCGTAGCTAGGCGGTGTTGTCGCACGGAAGGTCCAGGGTTCAAATCCTGGGTAAGCCACTCATGTCTGTTGTTTTTCTGTTGTCTAGTGTTCTACTTCTTTATTTCCTACGAGTGCCTTATAACATACCTTTATATTTGTTTCATATTAATTTACTGTTTACAGGCCTCGTGGTTTCCCATCCTTATGTGTTATAAATGTGTATACAATACCAAACCTACCCTCTGTTCTGTTCTTACTGTTCTAAGTCTACTATCATACTGGACACAGTATTAAGGTCTTTGTCTTGTTGGACTGACCAATACTGATATATAGGGGAACAACAGAAGTGATTGCGTCATTAATAGGCTGAACTGCCCATGGTAAACTTCCGGTGTTATGTATAGAGGTTCGCACTAATGACCTGTCATTGAAACATCCTTTTTTGGGGATGCGTAGATGGCAGGGAGGACAGTGTGATTCGCTTGCATAGCTAGGCGGTGTTGTCGCACGGAAGGTCCAGGGTTCAAATCCTGGGTAAGCCACTCATTTCTGTTGTTTTTCTGTTGTCTAGTGTTCTACTTCTTTATTTCCTACGAGTGCCTTATAACATACCTTTATATTTGTTTCATATTAATTAAGGTCTCTTTGTCTTGTGTGGACTGGCCTATGCTGTCTGATAGGGAAACAACATTGCGTCATTAATAGGCCGTACTGCCCATGGTGGACTTCCGGTGTTATGTCTTTCGGTTCGCACTATTGACCTGTCATCAAAGCATCATTTTTTGGAGATGCGTAGATGGCAGAGAGGATAGTGTGATTCGCTTGCATAGCTAGGCGGGGTTGTCGCGCGGAAGGTCCAGTGTTCAAATCCTGGGTAGGCCACTCATGTCTGTTGTTTTTCTGTTGTCTAGTGTTCTACTTCTTTATTTCTTACGAGTGCCTGAAAACATACCTTTATGTTTGTTTCATATTAATTTACCGTTTACAGCCCTCGGGTTTCCCTTCCTTATATGTTATAAATATTAGCGTAACTAACTTGAAAAAGAAAATGTCACTATAGACAGCTCCCGGTTTTTATTTCACATGACAAAACTAATGACAGTGACAATAGTGAATGCAATAATTAATGTCTCCTTATAAGATAATATGAAGAAGGCACGTGTTTCTCTAAGAACTGCTCAATGTACCTCTTGTTTTGGGGAGGACAACGATACTACACACGCACACGCGCGCACACACACACACGCACGCACGCACGCACGCACACGCACACGCGCGCGCGCGCGTATTTGTTTTGGAATATGGTTGAAACAATGTTAAAATAATTATGAAGTTTGTTATTCTCTTGAGCTTTCGCCATAGGACGGTTTGAATTATAGATGGATAGTTTGAGCCCATGCACTGTGCTATGTGCGTGCACTTAATTGTCCAGGTGGCGACATTGGGTTGTCGCAGGAGTCTGGTGTAGTTGATGCTAATTCTAAAGTGAAGTCCTGACTGTTCCTTCTCACGTCAGGAGTTGAATGGCTTTTGGGATCACGTTCGTTGCAGGAGTAAATCTCACAAGTTTTACTGCTTCGAATGTTCTGTAGACCCGCCACTTATAGTTGGTGTCCAGAGCTGAGTACTAGTAACTAGTACCAGAAGCTGAGAGAAATTCAAAATAGCATCTCCTTTAAAGCTTTTGTCTCCTGATGTAAGTATCAAGCGACCTCGGATTTCCTCCATCATTTCATCTTTCACTGAACGTTTCTGATGCCATTGAGCATGACACCTCAGGTCATCGAGACAGACGAAAGTGTGTTAGGCGACCAAAATAGTACAAATGAATTATATTATAATATACATCAATCTAATATACCAATGGAGCCGCGGTAGCATAGTGGTTAGTGCACTGGCTTCCTAGCTCAGTGGTCTATGGTTCTATCCCCAGATGAGGTGGGATTTTTTAGGCCTCAAACGGCTCATGGGTCGATCCCAGTTTAATAATCAATTATATTTTAATAATGTAAAATAAAGTTGTTTATAAAAAAGAAGTGATGTTATTTATCATCATCGAATGATTTAAACTCTGGTGGAAATTAGGGAAAATTGTTAAATATTCATTGGCTGCGCTGTTATAGTTCTTGCTGGAAATGATAAAGTCATTCCATGAAGACATGAAGGGAACAGTCCAATATGCTGGAAGCACATCATAGCCCTTTGATATTCGCAGTGGCGTCAAACAAGGCTGCGTTCTGCCTGAAACCCTCTTTGGGATCTTCTTTGCCTTACTTTTGAAACATGCATTCAGAAATGCAACTGGAAGGATATGCCTTTACACTAGATCAGATGGCCTTCTGTTTAATCTCGCAAGGCTGAAGGCAAAAACAAAAACAAGAAGATTCACTATAAGAGACTTGTTATTCGGTGATGATGCTGCAGTCGTCACTCAAAGCTAACAGGAGCTTCAGAGCTTGATGAATCGCTTCACCTAAGCATGCAAGGACTTTGAACTCACAACAAGTCTAACGAAAACAAATGTGCTGAGTCAGGAAGTGGGTGCTGCACCAGTTATCACTATCGATAACTATGAATTGGCAGTGGTGCACCACTTCACATATCTGAGGTCTACAATCATTGACAAACTCTCAATTGGCACAGAAATTGACAGCCGCAATGGCAAAGCTGCAGCTACCTTTGCCCGCCTCACATCGCGTGTTTTGGGAAACTCACATTGAAAACTAAAGCTGCGGTATATAACGCCTGCGTCACCAGCATACTTCTATATGGCAGCGAGACTTGGACAACCTATGCTAAGCAAGAAAAAAGGCTCAGTACCTTCCATATACGGTGTCTACGCCACTTCCTCGGCATGTTGTGGAAAGATAAAGTGACTAATGTCGAGGTATTGTCACGTACTGGCCTTCAAAGCATGTATGCACTGCTTAGACAGCGCAGACTACGCTGGCTTGGCCATGTCCGCTGCGTGGAAGATGATCGCATCCCGAAAGATATCTTCTTCGGACAACTGGCAGATGGCAAAAGAACAGTTGGGCGACCGCAAGCTGAGATTCAAAGATGTGTGCAAGAGAGACATGAGGGTACTGAACATAAATCCAGCAACCTGGAAGGATGAAGCTACTGATCGCACCAAATGGCGAGGCTCTCTGCGGCGCCACCTCAGATTGGGCGAAAAGAAGCTCACACGACAAGCAGAAGAGAGGAGAAAACGCCGAAAGGAACACCAGGAAAATAAGCAGCTGAGGCCTGTCACCTCAGGGGCGCATTCCCATTGTCAGTTATGACTGAAAAGGCTATTATTATTATTATTATAGTTCTTAGCTTCCGGTGTGGAGTCTATTGACGTCTGCTTCAGCTGTGTTGGTTCCCACAGGTGCCTTGGGCTGTAATTCTCTACAATAGTCAAGTCTGGTGGCTGTAGCACGTTCCATGCAGTAAGGTTGGGGTAACTACAAAGGTTGTCAAGCGTCTACAAGACCCGTCTGATGTTGGTGTCTATCGTTGACTGCTGGCAGCTTGAACCACAAACTGAAAGGAGACAAATGTCTCTCCTAAGTATTGGGTCTCCCGACATAGTCATCAGGCGACATACGCTTCCATCCACAACTTCATCCTCTTCAGAAATTTTACCCTCCCTGAGCGTTTATTTTAACCCCGATGAGTCGGATGAAAGTGCTTTTGGACAGCAGAAGACGACATTGAAATTGTATATATATATATATATATATATATATATATATATATATATATATATATATATATATATATATATATATATATATATATATATATATATATATATATATATATATATATATATATATATATATATATATATATATATATATATATATATATATATATATATAATCGACATTGAAATTGTATATATATATATCCATTCCCTAATTGGAAGTCAGTTAAGTTACAACGGTCTAGAATATAAGAACTTCCTTTCATGATGTACTTTCACAGCATGGGGATGTGTGACGTGGAAATGTAAATAGATCCTCAGAAATCCGACTACCTTGTTTCCTCATTAGTATTTATGTTTTGCAACGCAAAAGCCACGCATTTCGCTGTCTGTCTGACGCATATTTTGAAACCACGCCTATTTTTCCTGTTTACATGCGCTGACAAGTTGTTTACCTACGTTCGTACAGGCTAGATAACAGTCAGCAAGAGCATGATTCGCTTATCGGAATTATCACGCGAGCTGATTGCCAATCATCATTGGTTGACAGACAGAAGCGCGCGTAGAGATATAATCGGGTTCTTTGAAGGGAGGCGACGGGCAGGAATTTAGCTGCGTAAACTGTTTGATGTTCAACATTTCAGGGGACTTAAGCAAAGCAAGGGCGATACTATTATTCCCGTACCTTGGAAGTATTTGATCTACGGCAGCGGACGAAATCTAAGGAAGCCAATCTAAGGAAGCCCGTTCGCTTGGCCAATGTCTCTGTTGTTGGTCGGCATCGGTGAGCAGAAATCCTTTATCTTGGAAACGAAGTTCCCTGATTCTTTTCCGACTAGGCCGAAGGTGTGAATTGTAACACCCTGGAGAGATATTGCACTTAAATCTGTATATATTCCGCCTTCACTCCGAGTCGGTTATCAGTCTCTCAGAAATTTCGGATAAATCTAAGCACGCCAGACTAGGAACCATTTTATTAGCTAAATGTGTTAAATTGCCCCGTGGGGATTTAAATTTCTGATTGTGGTAATAATTTAAGTTGTGCTTAAGTATTAAATGTGTTAAGAGTTTTACCACTTTATTCACTGCTATTCCCTAGCGTTAAGACTATCGAAATAGAAAAATGCGTAGATATTTTCCTACCAGTGGTTCAGTAATGTAAAATCCATCAACCATTTTTTTTAGCTGACTTAAGTATAATGTTAAGAGTGACGGATAAAGTGACAGAGTAGTATGCGCATTATATTTCTTTGTGCGTAGTTTTTTTAAATGACTAGTGTTCATATCATGTGTTAAAAACCGATAGACGCCAACGATCAACTAGCTAGTAATGACAGGCGATGTTTGTTAAGGGCATAGTCATAATTCATTACAACTGACATCGTGCGCTGAGTGTTTTACCAGGTGTGTGTGTGTGTGGGGGGGGGGGGGGAACGGCGGCATGCCTAAAACCCAAATCCGTACTTGCGAAGAGAAGCGCGATAGTATAAGCTTAAAATACCGTGTGCCTTTTAATTTACTTAGGAGACGGAGAGGATAAGAGATCACACTTTACGCGTGATAGCATAGGATTTTCATTTTGGTTAAATGCTTGTTTTCTTCCCAATATAGGCTTGGTCAAAACCAGCGGCCAGCGTGTTTTCTCTAATTGTGGGCTTTTACTCAGTTACTGAAGGCCTAGGAACTGTAACTTGAGCTAAACTACACTTACAAATATCCAGATTTGTGTATTAAATTTATCAGCCCACTGCGGCAATAAACATAACATTTTCCCCGATTACTGACAGTCGTTTTTTTCCCAAGTGAATTTTTATCCAAGAGAAACGCTGTTTCATAATCGGCTCTCATCCCAGAGAAAGTCGAGAGGATTTATCATCATTTTTATAACGTAACAGTCGTAGCACCTAGAGAATAGACAATACAGGAACTATTTCCTTCTTTTGCTTTATATCTGAGAACGTCCCGATAACGCCTTGCTTCAATAACTATACGCGGTGTTACAGGACACATCCAGAAAAAATTACCTCACCAACTGTGGCGACTACATTGAACTTATTTTTAAATACCAAGGCTAGTCTGGGGTCATATTTGGGCGACCCACCTGACACTATAGATTCATACTATTATTATTGTTCTTTCCAAGGGATACCTACACCAAGTATTGGGTAAGCAAGTGTGTTTGTGGCCACAGAATGACAGAGTGAAAAAACGAGAGAGAGAGAAATAAAAAATATTTTCCTTTTGTTACAATCATTGTAATCATTTTGTTGTTGTTCGCTAACTGATTATTTTGCTGGATAGCTAAGTAGAAACTTTGTTCTTTACTATACTGTCTATTCTATACCCTAGTGTTAATCTTTGACCTTTTGGGTTATTAACTTCTTGCGGGAATCTTTTCTCAGCAGAGGGGAGGGCACTTATGGGGTTATTTTCATAATTCAGTAAACTTGATTTATATTGATTTCTATATGTTTGATGTTGTGAAAAATTTAAGTGATAATAAACTAAACAAAACTTAATTGATCGTATTGGTCAGCCCATACCCAAATGATCCATAGTTTTTCACGTTTGTGTGTCTTGTAGTCACATATTTGTGTGTGTGTGTGAGTGGTTAAACGTATATGTTACATGTATGGACAGTAGGATGGTCTTATAATAAATTATCGTTGTAAAGATAGGCTGGACTAGAGTATCTTCTCAATTCAGAGACAGATTCTTCCCTTAAACTATTCGGTCGTGAAATCTTTTTCTTATGCCTTATCTCTCCCTTATTTACCCCTATCACCTCTACTCAGACGGGACCAGATAAATCTCTATACCTATCTTTTAAATCCACGACAGGATGACACCGTTTGGTTGGTCGTAGGTTCGGTTCCCGGTAAGCCTATCGCTTATATTGTCTTTTCTGTTGTTTGATGTCATCTTTTATGTCCAACGAGTGCCTGTTAATTATCCTTATTTATTTATTTACTTATTTATTTACTGTTCACAGAAATCAGGTTTCCCTTCATTATGTATTTAAAAGTTCATACATCTGTGACTTTTACCTACCCATCTATTATGTGTTTTTCGTTTTCCACTAGTCATTATTGTACACAATTAGTTCGACCTTTATTTAGTCTATACTTGCTGATAGGAAAGTTATATTAGTGATTGCGTCTTTAAATTGTCTGGGTCGTCCACAGGTCCTAGATACCAAAGTTGTGTAGGTGTCATGAGAATGACCTCAGCGAATGATGCACTTTTTGGGGTGCAAAATTGGTTGAGCTTTCTTGCAGGATGTACTTTTAGAGTGAAGAAAATGAAGTTGATAATGCAGGAGAGAATGAAAATGATGTAAAAGGACACAACTGATTTCATCACAGGAGAATACAAACAGCAACAGGAACAACAGTACTTTGCTCCAGCAGAGAGGATGGTCAGCACAATTAAGCCGTAGCCATTATCCTAAATAAAGGAATAAAAAAGTCATTACTGGAATGGAAACCCAACAACAACAGACTGATAGGAACAAGACTGAGAGGGAGATTCACAAACACCACAATAATACAATGCTCTCATCACCGAGAGATTTACCAAATCCATCCCCTGGATTCTACTGGTGGAACGCAATCGACTGGTCATAACAGTGCTGTCTTGGTGCACGTATAAACTCGACTTTATTTCTGTAACTGAAAAATAAAGGAACTGTGTCAGAAACCTTTAAGCGTCGCATGATATTTGTGTTAGAGACGCGAGCATTCCGTGGCCAATGAACGTAGAACGGGTTCTCAGCCTCTCTCGTGGTGTCTACTGTATTAACAGCATCGCTAATTCTTGTATGCATTTGTGTTTGATTATTTTTTTATAATAGAAGAAACGAATACCTCGAAAAATGTCCTTCTACTATATGGAAGATAAAGGCTCGGAATGACCCAAATAAAATAAATAAATTGAAGGCTCTGCTCCATTGGAAGCTAAATGGCATAGAAGAAAATGATGTAGAGGGGCTAGCCTCGATTTCGTATGTAAGTCCCGACACTAATGCATTAACTACTCAATGTAAGCAAATAGTGTTGGTTTTTACTTAGGTGGATTGTATCCACTGTCGAACAAGCTTTTCGTTTTTTCTATATAATGAACTACTGCGAGAGTTTAAAATTGCAAAGCCCGGAGCCGCTCGATCGTCTGCTACATAATGTTTAGTCCGAGCTGTAGCCACGGACACTCTAAACATTCTTAGAAGGAAGTGTCGATTAACATGCATTTATTCATGTACATTCTACTAGTGGACAAACCATTAAAAGTTGTCTAGTTGTTATCTAACAAAATTTACAAAACATTTTTTTTTAAAACTCCGCTAGCCAACGGATATATTTTGTTACTAAACTACCGCCCGGCCTGCCCGGCAACGTCCGTGCAGTGTTTAGGTAACCTTCCAGTAGTCCTGCCAGCGGATC
This sequence comes from Oreohelix idahoensis, assembly GCA_024509875.1. Taxonomy (NCBI): domain Eukaryota; kingdom Metazoa; phylum Mollusca; class Gastropoda; order Stylommatophora; family Oreohelicidae; genus Oreohelix; species Oreohelix idahoensis. Next base: position 78,075 of record JAMPIV010008318.1, on the reverse strand, counting down.
AGACAGGCCTGAGTTTAGACCAGTTATAGAGACCTCAAAATATAATAGAGAATACAATCCTGACATACAAGCAAACACGAAGAAGAAAACGAGAATGGCAATTGATGAACAGACAGAGAGTAAAGTGACCTAGAGTGTTATTCTCCAGGTCATGACATCGGACATAAAGGACAAGAAGAGCTCGACTGAAGTAAAGGTGAAATAGGTCATGTTTGAGACATAATAAATGTCGTGAAAGGTGAAATAGGTCATGTTTGAGACATAATAAATGTCTTGAAAGGTGAAATAGGTCATGTTTGAGACACAATAAATGTCGTGACAGAGGATAACAGTGGCAAGATGGATGTAACATGTGATCTCTGGCCTGTGATTCGATGATTTTCATTTTTGCAATACAGCACTTTGGGATGTAGTTTGCAACTGAGCTCTGAAATCTGTGGCTTTTTATATTTTACCTAGTCCGATACAATAGAAGGAAGATGCATTTGGCCAAGAAGAAATGGTATGATAATTTTCAGATCGCGAACCGACTACTATGGACTTTAATACAGTCTTTTCATTAAGTTAACAACTTGTCTAACAGTCACATACCTTGTGCTGAATAAAATAAAACAGTACAGCGAGTCCTCAAAGAAAGCTGGTTCCAAACAGAGATGAATACAGTCACCATGATTTTACTCCCAAGCCGTTCTAAGGGAAAATAATGCGTAGCAATGATGGAGTCATGAAGCAGACCGTCCATCCAGTGGCAAAGATTGATGCATTTATATGCCAGCAATCGAAGCAGAAAAGAGGCCTAAGAAGCACAGGTGCTCTATTATGTTTTTTTGGGGTTTGTTTTTGCGAGGAGCATGAGGTCACTATTACATGTGATCTTCTTAAAAGAAGCGAAAACACCTCGCCAAGAGCGGACGCTCAATGACAGTTGATCAAAGTCAAGTCGAGTCAAGCGAAAACACCTCACCAAGAGCTAACTCTCAATGACAGTTAATCAAAGTCAAATCAAGCGAAAACTCCTCATGTGGATGAGGGGATATTGGTTGACAGGACTGGTGAAAAAATTTCAAATGCCAAGAGATAGACCTCCAACATTTAAGAGGCAAGGCTCCTGTAAAGTCGGAACAGACATCACTTGTCTGCGGAAGATAGATGCTGCCAGTATCTTCTCCTTCTTCTTTGGTCCTTAGCCGCCGACTGTCAAAACTACCAATATGGTCCAGAATAATATGAATATACAAACGCATGTCATCATTACTACCATTCAGCTCCACAAGGAGCATAGGCACTCAAAACCTTTATGCAAATCTTCCTGTCGTACCGTCTGCTCAAAGTCTTTCCATATCTTTCCTATTATTTTCACTTCTGCCTCCAGTTCTCTTCTCTATGTGTTTTTAAATCGACCTCTGCTTGTTTTACCCTGGGGACTCCAGCACAAGGACTGCCTTGTAATGCTATCACCAGGTTTCTCCAAGGTGTGTCCGATCCATCGCTAGCGTCTTTTTATCATCTCTGGTATCACTGGCACTTGTCTGGTTCTTTGTCATCAGTTCCTCTTTAGTGATCTTGTCATACAATTTATATTCTGCACAGACACAAATTCATGAAAGTCTGTAGCTTTTTGGTTTCTGTATTTGTTGTTCTCCATGTTGGGAACCATATCTTCTTCTTCTTCGTCAACCATATAATATGGGACTTAATTGAAATTTGAGAAGATTCTGATTTTAGTGTTGGAATTTATTTCTCTTGATTCCCATATACTTCCCAATGCGTCGATGGGACCGCTAGCCTTTTGTCTTCATATTTTGATATCAGTGCCAGTCTCTCCAACCTTTGTCTATACTACTGCCAAGGTCGTATATGTATAATATTTCATCTTGTAGGGATGGTTCTTCAAGTTCTATCTTGTTATCGTTTCCTGCATTTGTTCTCATTATCCTTGTTTTCTTCCTTCATATGTTCAGACTTACTTGCTGTGACCTCTCATCGATTATTTTCATTTTGTCTAGCATCTCATTCCGGTTATGGAACAGAAGAGCCAGGTTATCGGGAAGCGCATACAGTTTTATAGTACATTTTTCAAGCAGACGATTTTTTAGAGCAGGGTTTCTTAACCTTTTTTTTTTTTTTACCATGAACTCCTCTGATTGTCTGAAGAAGGTTATTGACCCCTTTGATTGTCTGAGGAAAGCCATGAACCCCCATGATTGTGTGAGGAAAGCTATACACCCATTTGATTGTTTGAGGAAAGCCATAAACCCCTCTGATTGTATAAGGATGGCTATGGACCCCTGTGATTGTCCGAGGAAGGTTATGGACCCCTTCCCTGTGTTCTCCTTCGTCTGCAAATTGTAACGCTTTCACGTTGATAGTAAAAGCCTACTGTATTATTACCCGCTTTCTTCAATGAAAACGTGTACTGTATTTCTTGGAAAAACCTTGAGATACGCAAGCTGATCAATGACCTAAATTTAATATTTCATTCATTCCATTTTATACACGGCGTAACTAAAAGACAGATGGACTAAAGGATAGAGAGAAGGGAGAGGCAGAAAGCAAGGACACATGCAACACTAAACACGCGTCGCGCGATACACAATTGCTGCCATCACGCGTGTAAGGCCACAAGCACTGGCTTTTTTTCAAATCGTCAGTGATAAAAACCCTACCCATACCAGAGTTAGGTTTTTAAAATCCTGAAAAACGCTTATTGGGAATTATGACATTATACCGGTTTACGTTTGAAAACATGACAGTACCCAGACACCCTCAAGTTTGGAAGTGAGAAGGTAGTAACAGCACGACTATCCTAGAAGAAAATGCATATGGGCTCCATTAAATTCGTATTTTTGGGTTCCTTAGGGTTTGCTGACAAAGAATATGTAAAACGTTACGCAAATAGTCTAGGAATTACCAAGTTATGGCCAAAATAAAATAGTGGGGGTGCCTGACAGCATGAAATCATTTCTGCTCATAAAATTTTTTTATAACGTGTTTGAAAAAAACATTACGTTACGGAAATAGCCTACCATGTTAACTCCTATTTGATTGGAGCGCAACAAATGTAAGACTAAACACGATTGGTCGGGCTATAAATACTATCTTGTGTTGTCAGGGGAAACGTGAAAAGGGGTATTTTTTTGAAAAGATGTGTAGACATGGTTTGGTTGGGTAGAGCTGCGAATATACTCAATTCAGAGCGTCTGTTCCTTGCCACATCTTGTAATAAACCTACTAAGAAACAGTACGTTGAGCACCAGTGTATATTTTTTATAAAATAAAGCCTGGGACATCGGCAGATCGGAGTTGTGCTATATTCATTGCCAGTCAACGAAACTGTTTATTATTTCCATGAATTGTGGTAAGCTTGAAATATTCAATATCTTTTAATGAAAATTGAATGTAAATTGATAATTTATGTCTGTAGATATGTGTAGTTCAGTAGCGAACATGATGTAAAGCCTATAGTGCTCCAGCCTGAACAGAAGGTGTCGGAGGAAAGTAAAACTACATGGAATGGCCAAACAGTACACTGACACCTAGATTATTGACTAGAAAGAAATAATGCTGGAATTGCAGAGGCGTAGTAACCATTAGGGAGGGAAATACTGGTATAAAGTATTTCAGATGAAGCTGACAGTTGGCCTAACGCTCTGAACTCAATGTTTGTGATGTATTGTGCTCAGTGTAGAAATAGAGTATAAATTAGTTCTGACGTAGAAGGTACAACCTTCTTGTTTCAGGGACCGTGGTCTTAAAGTTATTGAGCAGCACCTGGTCAGAGCTTTGCTGAAGCCAGAGGTGGACAGCATACTCCTTGGTCCATATAGCAACCAGTGGGGTGGCTCCAGAACTCATTTAAAGTAATCGAGCAGAGGAGTCTTTTACTGCAGTCATCACGAAAGATAAGAGAGTGTGGCCATGGAGCTCAACATTATGTACCCCCATCTTAAAATGACATTGTAAAATAAAATTAAGAGGGGAATTTAATTGTTTTCATACCAGGAACTGAGAACATCTCCAATACTAGTTCCAATAGAAACAAACTATTGAAGTCATGATGACAAATACCAACAGAGCTTGAACAAAACAAAACCAGTATTACCTCATATTACTACTACACAACTGACACACATAGGATACTATTAATAATATATGTCACTACAAGATTCATATTAATAAATTCTGTACATATAACTTGTAATTAAAATTGATTGTGATTCCTGGTTCCCTTTGTATTTGAATCAGGACACATATACATTCATGACAGCACTGAATACATATTGTTATTTGAAAAGTTATCAGTGACTCCTTTAAGATATCCGCTTAGAGTGTTATATGTATGTGAGTGTCACAGTGTTGTCAAGTGTGGTGGAATAAATTAAATTGTTTATCTGTCTGTTGTTGTTATGACTTACACTTCATCATACACATACCCTAGACATATAACGTAGTCATCACACTATTCCAGAATAGTTCTGACTGAGGTATACATATGTGGCAGCAAGTAAGGTTATCTATAATACACTACTCTTATTAGATATAGATACCTTCACAGCTGATCTCAGTCAGTACACTAAGTCCCCTATAAATATTTATAACATCCCACTTCACCACACCCATATAATCCACCCACAAGGAGTCTGTGAACCACAAGTTAAGAAACAAACACCGCTTCAGAGTGTAATTGTGAGAAGTATTTCTCACTGGGATTTATCAAAGTGACAACAACGGTTTCCATTTACGGACAGTATAATTTGTTTTATATACTTATTCCTTTAGACAAGTTTCCCCGATCTTTTCTCTACAGTTTTGTTCGTTAGTCCCCGAAGAAGACATTGTGGTTGTAACGTTTGACAAGTTTCTATGTTCTTCGTCCTGGTGAGACGTACACTATCTATTTTAGTTCACTCCACTGAGCGTGGCTTGGGAGACGGGGGAGGGGGGAGGCTTCAATAATCAACTCCATGTAGAGCACAGGTCATCAAGAAGCCTCTCTGTCCTGTGCCATCCGTACAAAGTCTTTTCTCGTCGTCTTTATCTCTGTCATGTTTACCAATGTCTGTCCTGATGTATGTTTCGAGGTCTCTCTATTTTTCTTACCCTGGGGACTGTAAAATAAGGACTACCTGGGAGAGCTGTCAGCTCGTGTGTTTGTCAGTATGTATCCTGTCCAATGCTCTCCACTGTCCATTTCCTCAGCACACTTTTCCCATACACTTAACAGGCGCACAATGTGGCCACGCTAACGTGTCAAAATAGGTCTTCTATGTTTTCCCCGAAATTTACTGACTATCATTACCAGAAACGTCCGATTTACAGAGTGGTTAGAGCGCTGGATTCGTGCAGCAAACGTGCCGGGTTCAAATCACGGTATCGTCACGCACCTGTCTACCCAGCTGTGAATGGGTACATCACTCTGCTCTTGGGTTAGGGAAAGAAAAGGTAGCTAGGTAGGAACCGGTCACCCGACCTCTTGATGCTGGATCTAGTTTGGTGAAGTCTCTAACACTTTAATTCCCTATGGCAGTATCTGCTATGGGACTACCTTGACCTTGACCTATTACCATTACAAGTCATCGTGTACTATCATGAACAGACGTTGTCACAATCTCTGCTGCACTTCTCCAAACATTGATAATTGTCCTTCCTGGCTTAATATCATAATCACAAACTGTTAACTGTTCTTTCATACACATCATTGTGTTGTTGTCAGATGTAACATACTTTCTGAAGCAAGTCCAAGAAAAAAAAAATCTTCAATTCAAATGTCAAGTCAGTCCTATTGTGTGGCTGTGAAAAATGGAGACCAAAAAAAAAAACAAAAAAACAAAACCAAAAGCTACAGATTTTCATAAATAGACGCTTGCGTGGGACAGAAGGACTGAAATGGTATGACAAAGTCATCAATGTGGAACTGATGGCAAGGACCAGACAAGTGCCAGTGGAACAAGAGATGAGAAGAAGACGCTGGCGTTGACACACACTGATGAAACCTGTTGATAGCATTACAAGGCTGCCCTTATTCTGGAATCATCAGGGAAAGATAGGTAGAGGCAAACGGAGAAGAGAAGCATAACTGAAAAGGATGAGGAAGACGTGAAAAGATGGCACGTGTTTGTTTAAGGCTGTCAGGAGTGGGTTTCAAAAGTCTGCCTGAGACAAGACAAAAGGTCTGTGTGACGTCTGAGACAAGACAAAAGTCTGAGTGACCAAGATGAGTTATGGCGTTGAATGTGGATAGAGTGATGTATAGTTATCAGGAGTGAAGAACAGGTACTGGCTCTCCCTTCTACCACTTAATGACTGTGTTACATAACTTCTGTCACTCTGCCTCTCTCTCTCTCTCTCTCTCTCTCTCTCTCTCACTTAGAGTAAAGTTTAGTACACATTGGTGTCTCCACAAATAAATAAGTACGAGTACAGATAGTAGAGTACGAGTACAGATAGAAAGGTAGTCTGATCCACGTTAAAGGTCTACTTTATTAACCAAAAAAACTATGGCAAAACAAGAAAGTATCAAAATCACAAACCATCAATCATTCAAATGCGTTTCACGACAAACAAAAAAAAAAAAAAAAAAATCAAGTGACCACAATACAAGTAAACATAATACTAATGATGATAATCAACCCAGATTTATACTCCAGCTGTTGTTGAGGAGATGTTGATGCTAATCCTTCAGCAGGGAACCCTGAAATTCACAAATACCCCTACACACACAATTACCCCGCTGACTTCTTCTAGTCAGCAACACAGCTAATGCCACTTAATGTCCCGGTCCCACAGTTATTATAAGCTCTCCTCTTCTCGATTATTTATCTGAGTGCAATTCCCCCCCCCCCCCCCCACCAACGTCCTTATCCGTTGGCACGCTTTGCATTTATACTCCGCTGGGATTACATGTTGCTGGTGGATAGCAGATGGCGATATGATCTCCCTTTCCTCGCCCTTTTATGCTGACAATCCGTGAAAACAAACAACCACTGTAAATACACCGCTGGAAAAATTTTCAAAACCAATGCTAAGTCCTCAAAATGTACAAATGTGCTGTAGATCCAGAATCTAAATTGTGTGGCGCTAAATGCACTCAATAGGTAAACATACGTTGGCAGTAATCACACAACTAGTGGCGAAGGACCCCACTCTTGTGAAGGCGTGTGATAATACGGGCGATGTATGCCGTAGACACCAATAGAGCTTAGGCACTCCACTTACTTGGTGAGGTGGCGGTAACAAATATTCCCAGCAAGGGGAATCCCAGAATGAAAATTTAGTAGGAGGCTGATAAAACGAACGACTGTGGTGGGTGTGAACGCTCCACTGTAAATGGGTTGCTGCTGTATCCGGCCTTACCAGGAAGGCAATCCAGGCCGATGGCTCAGAACTCCGTTGGAGTTTATCGGGATTTGCTGTAATGAAAACATAGTAAAAAATCTCTGATCATCTAGCCAAAATAACTCATTAAATGTTACAATAACGTAAAACAAAACAATTGTCTAAACAGGTACAGATTAATTATTTCCAATCCTTCCCACTCCAACAATTATTTGCTGGCCAGTGCTGAACCGTTTTTTCTCTCCCCCTTCTCTCTCACTGACCGTTCAACAGACACGCGAGCAGTAAGTGTCGGGCGGACCTACTGCTAAACTCGCAACTATGCGTACTCAGGGTACCCACGGCGAGCGGAGCTGGTTTGGTAGGTAAACATTCCTGCTTCGTTTACCTGGTGTTGACCTAACCTACACCGTATCTGCCAGTCCTTCTAGCACACAGGCGTATAAACAAAATCGCAAGCCAGTCTAAGCTTAACGCACTGGCTGCGACCCGCTTAATAATTACGTGCACTCCATATGACAAAAATAATAGTCTACGCTTGGTAAACCTCAAAATAAAGTACAAACATCCATATAGTACACAAGTAATCAACTAACTTAAAATTACACGTTGTGAAACAAATTATACAGATTCGCCACGGAGGCCAGAAAAAAAAGAACCATCACTTATGGTTACTCTCTAGGTTAAAAAAAAAATTCCCTCCAGGTAACGCTCAGTTACATAGTTACACTTAGAGGAGCACAATTATTCTTTTAATGAAACACATCAGATATCTGAACATTCCGTGCATAAGAGGGTTACTAAGAAAAACTTTCATGACGCATTTCAAGTTACACAACCGTTTGACTTTAAAAGGAAAACCCGTAAATGGCATACAAACACAATTGCCAAAAAGACTAACTATAGATTCTCAGTGATGGTCGACTTTAAAAATTGATAGAACCTGCTATAAATGAACTTATTCTGACGAAGTATAAATCCCAAGGTAAAATAACACTATCAAGTTACTTAAGAATCCTTACCGAGATTTGTGAAGAATTTCCTGCACTAATTTAGTTGGTAAACTGCACATAGGTCTTGTGGTGAAGTGGGATGTTATAAATACTTATAGGGAACTTAGTGTACTGACTGAGATCAGCTGTGAAGGTATCTATATCTATTAAGAGTAGTGTATTATAGATAACCTTACTTGCTACCACATATCTATATATCTCAGTCAGAATTATTCTGGAATAGTGTGATGCTACGTTATGTGTCTAGGGTATGAGTATGGTGAAGTGTAAGTCACAACAACAGACAGATAAACAATTTAATTTAATCCACTACTCTTGACAACACTGTGACACTCACATACATATAACACTCTACAAAGATATCTTAAAAGAGTCACTGATAAACTTTCAAATAACAATATGTATTCATTACTGGCATGAATGAATATGTGTCCTGATTCAACTACAAGGGAACCAGGAATCACAATCAATTTAAATTACAAGTTATGTACAGAATGTATTTAATATGAATATTGTAGTGACATATATTATTACAAATGTTCTATGTGTGTCAGTTGTGTAGTAGTAAAATGAGGTAATACTGGTTTTGTTTTGTTCAAGCTCTGTTGGTATTTGTCATCATGACTTCAATAGTTTGTCTTTAGGGACTAGTATTGGAGATGTTCACAGTTCCTGATTTTAAGACAAGTAAATTCCCCTCTTAATGTTAATTTTACAAAGTCAGTTCAAGATGAGGGGACATAATGTTGAGCTCAGCTGGCCAAGTTAGCTTATCTGGCGTGATGGCGGCAGGAAAGGACTCCTCTGCTCGAATTCTCCTCTGGCTCTGGAGACACCTCACTGATAGCTAAAAGGACCAAGGAGTATGCTGTCCGACACTGGATTCAGCAAAGCTCTGACCAGGTGCTGCTCAGTACCATCAAGACCACTGTCCCTGAAATCAAGAAGGATGTACCTTCTACTTCATAACTAACTTAAACTCTCTTGTTACATTGATCACAACACAGCACAAACATTGAGTTCAGAGCATTAGGCCAACTGTCAGCTTCATTTGAAATACTTTATTCCAGTATTACCCTTCTTAATGGTTACTACGCCTCTGCACTTCCAGCATTATTTCTTTCTAGTCAATCATCCAGGTGTCAGTGTACTGTTTGGCCATTCCATGCCGTTTTACTTCTCTCCGACACCCTCTGTTCAGGCTGGAGCATTACAGGCTTTACCTCACGTTGGCCACTGAACTACACATATATATACAGGCATAAATCAACAATTCACATTCAATTTTCATTAAAAGATATTGAATGGTTCAAGCTTACCACAATTCATACGAATAAACACAGATACGTTGATTAGCAATGAATTCTGGCACAAACTGGCACAAATTCCCATCTGCTTATCTTCCAGGCTTTTATTTAGCAAAATATATGCTGGCTTCAACGCACTGATGCTTTATCAAGCTATTTTAAACAAGTGGTTTCGAACTAACGCTCCCAAGTGTGTATATCAGCGAGTCTGACCAATGAGCCCCGTTTCGACAAGTGTTTGAAAAAAATGTTACCTTTCCCCGTTTCCCCTAACAACCAAGATAGTATTTATAGCCCGACCAATCGTGGTTAGGCTTTCATTTGTTGCGCTCCAATCAATTTGGAGTTTACATGGTAGGCTATTTCTGTAACGTAAATTTTTTCCAAACACGTTAAAAAAAAAATCTTATGAGCAGAAATGATTTTATGCTGTCAGGCACCCCCAATATTTTATTTTGGGTATAATTTATTAATTCCTGGACTATTTGCGTAACGTTTTACATATTATTTGTCAGCAAGCCCTAAGGAACCCAAAAAATACAAATTTAAAGGAGCTACGTGGCTGCATTCAAAATATGCAATTTCTTCTACCTCCTGTTTCGAAGATGTGCTGTCTGGGTACTGTTATGTTCTCAACCGTAAACCCATCTAATGTTATCTTTTCTAATAAGAGTTTTTTATGATTTATAAACCTAACTCTGGGAAAGGGTAGTGTATTTTATCACTGTCCGTCTGAAAAAAAATTAGTGCATGTAGACTTACACGCGTGATGCATGCGTTCCTGATTTCCAGCCCTCCCCTCTCTCTTTATCCTTTTGTCCATCTGTTCGTTCGTTTTGGTAACGCAGTATAATTAATGTTAGGATTAATTTAGGTCATTACGCAGTACGTCTCAATGTTTTTCTTAGAAATGCAGCACACGTTTCATTGAAGAAGGCGGGTAATAATACAGTAAGCTTTTATATCAACGTGAAAGCGTTACAATTTGCAGACGAAGCAGAAAACAAGGGGGATTTCGAGTGCATTCTTTGTGACAGCACTGTTATTTTACCATTGCTCTTCTCTTTATTAATTTTATTTGTTAGGCTTCATATTTACCTAATAATTTATATATGTGGATTAGAATATTTCATGACACCTCCCCTCTTAAAACAGACATTATATGTCAGTCCTTTATTCTATATACACATAGAGAAATTTATTATTATTTCTGGGGTTTACGGTGATTCTCATCACACGGATGGCGGCTTAAAAAATCCGCTCCCAATTGGTTTTTCCAGATATATACTCAATGCTAAAATTATATGGAGCCAGAAGCAAAGACCATCGGAGTAACCTAGAGTTCTCATGCTTAGCCTGTGCTAAAAACGATAAAGGTTTGTGATCTGTTTGCAACTTAAATGCCTTCCCATATAGATAAATATTGAATTTCTTTATTGCCCATATTACTGCAAGACATTCTTTTTCGCTAGTTGAGTAGTTGATTTCAGCTTTATTCAACTTTCTGCTAGCATATGCCACTGGGCTTAATTCCCCATCCAATGCATCTGATTTCTGTAGTAGAGTTGCACCTAGCCCAATATTACTTGCATCCGTCCTTACTATGAATTCTTGACTTAAGTCAGGTAATTTCAAAATGGGTTTACTTGTGAGCTTTTCCTTCAATTCTTGGTAAGTCATTTCACATTGTGGTGTCCATGTAATGCGATCTGGATGTCCTTTACGTGTCGATTCAGTTAACGGTGCACATATGGAATTAAAGTTTTTGATATACTTCTGGTAGAAACCACATAATGAGACAAAGGATCTCACGTCCTTCTTGGTTTGTGGTCTCGGGGCTTTCTGTAGTTTCTCTAAGTTCTTTGGGTCAGGGGTCATGTTTCCCTGATAAACTGTGTGTCCCAAAAATTCCAATTCTTTACATCCAACGCAACATTTGGTTGGTCGGGCTGTTAAATTTGCCTCCCTAAGTCGAGTAAACAGCATGTTCAGAGAGTCAATGTGTTCCTCAAATGTTTCTGTTGCTATAAGGATATCATCCATAAAATTTGTTATACAGGGATTATTCAGAGGATCCAATAATTTTCTCATCATTCTAGAGAAGACACTAGGCGCATTCTTCAATCCAAATGGCAATCTATTAAACTCATAGTGTCCTTCTGAGGTACTAAAAGCTAGGTATGGTCTAACCTCAGGCTTTACTGGAATCTGATAGTATCCTTTACTCAGATCCACTTTTGAGAAATATTTAGCTTTATTTAGTCTGGCAAACAGCTGATTTGTATCCGGCAATGGATCCACCTGTCCTTCTGTAATAGCATTCAGTCTCCTGTAATCTATACAGAGTCTATGTTCTCCAGAGGGCTTCCTTAAGAGTACCACCCCGGAACTATACGAAGACTCACTGTGCGAAATAATTCCTTCCTTCAACAGATAGTCTATCTCTTCCTTCAAAGCTTTTTCCTTAGCAAACGGAATCGAATATGGTTTCATACAGACAGGTGTGGAGTCTATGAGTTTCATATCATATTCCAATAGGTTTGTATGCCCTGGTCGGTCTGTTAACACCTCTGCATGATTATTTAGAACCTGTTGCACTCTCTCTTTCTGAGTTTTCGTTAAATGTGTACTGATTTTCACCTGTGCTGCTGTCTCACAGGGGTGTAATGGATATTCAAATGATGAAAGTGGTTCCTTTTTCATCTCCATGGCGATGGACAAGGTCAACAAGTGTGTCTCTTCCTGATGTTCTCTTTCCAAATATTTCTTCAGGAGATTCACATGATAGATTTTTTCTTTCCCCTTCTTATCTATCTTATAATTTGTTCTAGACACCTTCTCTAGAACTGTATATGGACCCTGCCATCCAATTTGTAACTTATTCTGACTCCCGGGCAAAAGAAGCAGTACTTTCTCTCCCACAGCCAAATTTCTGTCTTTCGCCTTCCTGTTATAATAGGCAGCATGTTTCTTCCTGGCTTGTTTCAAATTTTCATTGGCAAGTTTCCAGCCAGTTTTTAACCGAGTGGTCAGCTCATTCACATACTGGTATGAAGATGTAATGTTTTCCTCTGCCTTTTCATCAGTCCACGTTCTTAACAAAGCTACATATGGACCTTTAATTGTGTGGACCTATTTGTCCATGCACCGGTATGGTCTCTTCCACTCGAAGCTTTATAGTGATGATTTTTCTTCCCAGAATTTTCATTCACAAAACGACCGCTACCAATTTTTCTTTTGGGGCTTTCTCCCCTCTTAAAATTCTTGATGAGAGATTTCCTCTCTACATCTTCTTCCTCCAGTTTGTTTAAGTCCGATTGAGGGATTGTCGGCTTATCCTGGGGTAAGACATCTTTTTGCACTCTCCGCATAGTGGCCATTGTAAAACAGTTAAGTGAAGCTTGTCCGTGAAAAGGGGCTTCCCATTCCATTTGGTCCACTTTATCAAATCTATTTCTCTTTTTATTATCAGGCCTAATTTTGCCCCGTGGCGTGTCCAGGTCCTGATCCATGTTCCCACTTGTGGGTGTTCCCTCGTGTGCTATGCTACACCTTTCTACAAAATTCTCAATGTCCCATCTTGCTTTGGGCCAATAATAATTGTGAGCCACCTTTTGAATGATGGTACCTATTTTCTCATGGTCCCCCATCTGGTTTCACATGTAGGCTCCTTATTAATTCTGTCCTGTATCTTTTTGGAAGAACCAGCTGTCCGTGACCATTGGATCTAGCTCCAGTCTTCCTATACATCAACTTGTTTTTCATGTAAAAATCTCCCTTGCCTGGAGTTGTATGACAAGTTGACAATTTTCTGAAACAAGGCTTGAGTGTTTTATCCCCAGCCTGTGCCTTCCTCATCTCTTCTGGAGTGGTATCTAACATAATATCCTCCTCCTGTCTTGAGGTCGACCTGACCTGAAGGGTTGCCATATACACAGGTTTCCTTCTGCAACGGTCAGTGTCATGATTGTCCATCTGACAATTCTTTACACCACCTTTTTCCTTGGTTGAAAGATTTTCTTTCATCATATTTCCTTTCATCGAATTGTGGGAATTTATTTTTATTTTCATACCGTGGCCTATCAAATTGGTGCTTACCTTTATTTTGATCCCTAGGATCAAATTTATTAAAGTTCTGTGGTGCCCTAAAGTTATCCACCTGTTTCTTTTTATTACCTGTTACCTCTGCTTGAGCTGCTTGATACCTTTCAGCAACATTTAGCAACTCACCCAGCCTCTCTGCACCTTGTTCCATGAGAAACTTTCTCAGGTCTGGAGCCATGGACTCTCTTAGTTGCTCTATAAGGACCATTTCCTTAAGATCTTGGGTTTTCCCCAGAGAAGTCCATTTCTCCAAGTATGTCTCTATTCGTGCAGAGAACTGGTGATAGGTTTCACCTGACAGTAGTTTAGCATTCCTAAATTTTTTCCTGTAAAACTCTGCATTCTTTTCATACCTTAACAAAAGAGCCTGCTTTAGCATGTCATAATTTTCCTGATCACCTCTGCTCATTTTTGCAAAAACTTCATAAGCTGCCCCACGAAGTCCCTGAGATAACTTTAAGCTCCACCTTTCTCTCTCTAACCCATACATGGTAGCTAATAGTTCGTACCTATTTATATAGCTCTCAATATCATCGTCTTTCTCAACAAAATGATCTAAATGAAAGTTCATAGCTGAGGTCGAGGCTCCCTGAGTAACCGTAGCATCAGAGGCAAAGGGACTGGCACCATTTTCAGGAGCATGGCCTTGAAACTCAAACTCCCTTAGTCGTAACTCATGTTCCCTTTGTAATCTCTTCTCCTCCTTTTCTGCTTCCCTCTCTGCAGCTAATCTCTTCTCTTCTCTTTCTGCAGCTAATTTCTTCTCTTCTCTTTCTGCAGCTAATCTTTTGTCTTCTCTTTCTGCTTCCAATTTCTTAGCCTCTTTGTCAGCCTCAATCTGCAACCTCTTAGTCTCAGCCTCAGCTTGCAACCTCTTAGTCTCAGCCTCAGCTTCAAATTGTAACTTCTTAATTTCCCTTTCAGCCTCTAACCTTCTTTCGGCTTCTTTTTCTAATCTTCTTTCTTCGCGTTCAATAAATTTGTCACATTCCGTTGTGACATAGGCAACCATAACTTGCCCATCTAATCCTAACTCTTTTGCAGTCTGAACCGCAGCAGATCGAAATTTGGCCAGGTCCGCCATTGTCTATCAGGTAAATTTTTATAATGTCTACCCAACAATTCAATTTCTAACTATATATCTAATGGACAACACAGGCACCGTGAGCTCAACCTTATTTAATTCCACCCAAGGATACCTTTTAATTCTTATATTCCCTGAAGTGAATTACCCCCAATATTTTTAATAGTTAAAGATTCAAAAATCCCGGACGAGCCCCNAATATATGTGGTGAAGTGGGATGTTATAAATACTTATAGGGAACTTAGTGTACTGACTGAGATCAGCTGTGAAGGTATCTATATCTATTAAGAGTAGTGTATTATAGATAACCTTACTTGCTACCACATATCTATATATCTCAGTCAGAATTATTCTGGAATAGTGTGATGCTACGTTATGTGTCTAGGGTATGAGTATGGTGAAGTGTAAGTCACAACAACAGACAGATAAACAATTTAATTTAATCCACTACTCTTGACAACACTGTGACACTCACATACATATAACACTCTACAAAGATATCTTAAAAGAGTCACTGATAAACTTTCAAATAACAATATGTATTCATTACTGGCATGAATGAATATGTGTCCTGATTCAACTACAAGGGAACCAGGAATCACAATCAATTTAAATTACAAGTTATGTACAGAATGTATTTAATATGAATATTGTAGTGACATATATTATTACAAATGTTCTATGTGTGTCAGTTGTGTAGTAGTAAAATGAGGTAATACTGGTTTTGTTTTGTTCAAGCTCTGTTGGTATTTGTCATCATGACTTCAATAGTTTGTCTTTAGGGACTAGTATTGGAGATGTTCACAGTTCCTGATTTTAAGACAAGTAAATTCCCCTCTTAATGTTAATTTTACAAAGTCAGTTCAAGATGAGGGGACATAATGTTGAGCTCAGCTGGCCAAGTTAGCTTATCTGGCGTGATGGCGGCAGGAAAGGACTCCTCTGCTCGAATTCTCCTCTGGGCTCTGGAGACACCTCACTGATAGCTAAAAGGACCAAGGAGTATGCTGTCCGACACTGGATTCAGCAAAGCTCTGACCAGGTGCTGCTCAGTACCATCAAGACCACTGTCCCTGAAATCAAGAAGGATGTACCTTCTACTTCATAACTAACTTAAACTCTCTTGTTACATTGATCACAACACAGCACAAACATTGAGTTCAGAGCATTAGGCCAACTGTCAGCTTCATTTGAAATACTTTATTCCAGTATTACCCTTCTTAATGGTTACTACGCCTCTGCACTTCCAGCATTATTTCTTTCTAGTCAATCATCCAGGTGTCAGTGTACTGTTTGGCCATTCCATGCCGTTTTACTTCTCTCCGACACCCTCTGTTCAGGCTGGAGCATTACAGGCTTTACCTCACGTTGGCCACTGAACTACACATATATATACAGGCATAAATCAACAATTCACATTCAATTTTCATTAAAAGATATTGAATGGTTCAAGCTTACCACAATTCATACGAATAAACACAGATACGTTGATTAGCAATGAATTCTGGCACAAACTGGCACAAATTCCCATCTGCTTATCTTCCAGGCTTTTATTTAGCAAAATATATGCTGGCTTCAACGCACTGATGCTTTATCAAGCTATTTTAAACAAGTGGTTTCGAACTAACGCTCCCAAGTGTGTATATCAGCGAGTCTGACCAATGAGCCCCGTTTCGACAAGTGTTTGAAAAAATGTTACCTTTCCCCGTTTCCCCTAACAACCAAGATAGTATTTATAGCCCGACCAATCGTGGTTAGGCTTTCATTTGTTGCGCTCCAATCAATTTGGAGTTTACATGGTAGGCTATTTCTGTAACGTAAATTTTTTTCAAACACGTTAAAAAAAAATCTTATGAGCAGAAATGATTTTATGCTGTCAGGCACCCCCAATATTTTATTTTGGGTATAATTTATTAATTCCTGGACTATTTGCGTAACGTTTTACATATTATTTGTCAGCAAGCCCTAAGGAACCCAAAAATACAAATTTAAAGGAGCTACGTGGCTGCATTCAAAATATGCAATTTCTTCTACCTCCTGTTTCGAAGATGTGCTGTCTGGGTACTGTTATGTTCTCAACCGTAAACCCATCTAATGTTATCTTTTCTAATAAGAGTTTTTTATGATTTATAAACCTAACTCTGGGAAAGGGTAGTGTATTTTATCACTGTCCGTCTGAAAAAAAAATTAGTGCATGTAGACTTACACGCGTGATGCATGCGTTCCTGATTTTCAGCCCTCCCCTCTCTCTTTATCCTTTTGTCCATCTGTTCGTTCGTTTTGGTAACGCAGTATAATTAATGTTAGGATTAATTTAGGTCATTACGCAGTACGTCTCAATGTTTTTCTTAGAAATGCAGCACACGTTTCATTGAAGAAGGCGGGTAATAATACAGTAAGCTTTTATATCAACGTGAAAGCGTTACAATTTGCAGACGAAGCAGAAAACAAGGGGGATTTCGAGTACATTCTTTGTGACAGCACTGTTATTTACCATTGCTCTTCTCTTTATTAATTTTATTTGTTAGGCTTCATATTTACCTAATAATTTATATATGTGGATTAGAATATTTCATGACACCTCCCCTCTTAAAAACAGACATTATATGTCAGTCCTTTATTCTATATACACATAGAGAAATTTATTATTATTTCTGGGGTTTACGGTGATTCTCATCACACGGATGGCGGCTTAAAAAATCCGCTCCCAAATTGGTTTTTCCAGATATATACTCAATGCTAAAATTATATGGAGCCAGAAGCAAAGACCATCGGAGTAACCTAGAGTTCTCATGCTTAGCCTGTGCTAAAAACGATAAAGGTTTGTGATCTGTTTGCAACTTAAATGCCTTCCCATATAGATAAATATTGAATTTCTTTATTGCCCATATTACTGCAAGACATTCTTTTTCGCTAGTTGAGTAGTTGATTTCAGCTTTATTCAACTTTCTGCTAGCATATGCCACTGGGCTTAATTCCCCATCCAATGCATCTGATTTCTGTAGTAGAGTTGCACCTAGCCCAATATTACTTGCATCCGTCCTTACTATGAATTCTTGACTTAAGTCAGGTAATTTCAAAATGGGTTTACTTGTGAGCTTTTCCTTCAATTCTTGGTAAGTCATTTCACATTGTGGTGTCCATGTAATGCGATCTGGATGTCCTTTACGTGTCAATTCAGTTAACGGTGCACATATGGAATTAAAGTTTTTGATATACTTCTGGTAGAAACCACATAATGAGACAAAGGATCTCACGTCCTTCTTGGTTTGTGGTCTCGGGGCTTTCTGTAGTTTCTCTAAGTTCTTTGGGTCAGGGGTCATGTTTCCCTGATAAACTGTGTGTCCCAAAAATTCCAATTCTTTACATCCAACGCAACATTTGGTTGGTCGGGCTGTTAAATTTGCCTCCCCAAGTCGAGTAAACAGCATGTTCAGATAGTCAATGTGTTCCTCAAATGTTTCTGTTGCTATAAGGATATCATCCATAAAATTTGTTATACAGGGATTATTCAGAGGATCCAATAATTTTCTCATCATTCTAGAGAAGACACTAGGCGCATTCTTCAATCCAAATGGCAATCTATTAAACTCATAGTGTCCTTCTGAGGTACTAAAAGCTAGGTATGGTCTAACCTCAGGCTTTACTGGAATCTGATAGTATCCTTTACTCAGATCCACTTTTGAGAAATATTTAGCTTTATTTAGTCTGGCAAACATCTGATTTGTATCCGGCAATGGATCCACCTGTCCTTCTGTAATAGCATTTAGTCTCCTGTAATCTATACAGAGTCTATGTTCTCCAGAGGGCTTCCTTAAGAGTACCACCCCGGAACTATACGAAGACTCACTGTGCGAAATAATTCCTTCCTTCAACAGATAGTCTATCTCTTCCTTCAAAGCTTTTTCCTTAGCAAACGGAATCGAATATGGTTTCATACAGACAGGTGTGGAGTCTATGAGTTTCATATCATATTCCAATAGGTTTGTATGCCCTGGTCGGTCTGTTAACACCTCTGCATGATTATTTAGAACCTGTTACACTCTCTCTTTCTGAGTTTTCGTTAAATGTGTACTGATTTTCACCTGTGCTGCTGTCTCACAGGGGTGTAATGGATATTCAAATGATGAAAGTGGTTCCTTTTTCATCTCCATGGCGATGGACAAGGTCAACAAGTGTGTCTCTTCCTGATGTTCTCTTTCCAAATATTTCTTCAGGAGATTCACATGATAGATTTTTTCTTTCCCCTTCTTATCTATCTTATAATTTGTTCTAGACACCTTCTCTAGAACTGTATATGGACCCTGCCATCCAATTTGTAACTTATTCTGACTCCCGGGCAAAAGAAGCAGTACTTTCTCTCCCACAGCCAAATTTCTGTCTTTCGCCTTCCTGTTATAATAGGCAGCATGTTTCTTCCTGGCTTGTTTCAAATTTTCATTGGCAAGTTTCCAGCCAGTTTTTAACCGAGTGGTCAGCTCATTCACATACTGGTATGAAGATGTAATGTTTTCCTCTGCCTTTTCATCAGTCCACGTTCTTAACAAAGCTACATATGGACCTTTAATTGTGTGGACCTATTTGTCCATGCACCGGTATGGTCTCTTCCACTCGAAGCTTTATAGTGATGATTTTTCTTCCCAGAATTTTCATTCACAAAACGACCGCTACCAATTTTTCTTTTGGGGCTTTCTCCCCTCTTAAAATTCTTGATGAGAGATTTCCTCTCTACATCTTCTTCCTCCAGTTTGTTTAAGTCCGATTGAGGGATTGTCGGCTTATCCTGGGGTAAGACATCTTTTTGCACTCTCCGCATAGTGGCCATTGTAAAACAGTTAAGTGAAGCTTGTCCGTGAAAAGGGGCTTCCCATTCCATTTGGTCCACTTTATCAAATCTATTTCTCTTTTTATTATCAGGCCTAATTTTGCCCCGTGGCGTGTCCAGGTCCTGATCCATGTTCCCACTTGTGGGTGTTCCCTCGTGTGCTATGCTACACCTTTCTACAAAATTCTCAATGTCCCATCTTGCTTTGGGCCAATAATAATTGTGAGCCACCTTTTGAATGATGGTACCTATTTTCTCATGGTCCCCATCTGGTTTCACATGTAGGCTCCTTATTAATTCTGTCCTGTATCTTTTTGGAAGAACCAGCTGTCCGTGACCATTGGATCTAGCTCCAGTCTTCCTATACATCAACTTGTTTTTCATGTAAAAATCTCCCTTGCCTGGAGTTGTATGACAAGTTGACAATTTTCTGAAACAAGGCTTGAGTGTTTTATCCCCAGCCTGTGCCTTCCTCATCTCTTCTGGAGTGGTATCTAACATAATATCCTCCTCCTGTCTTGAGGTCGACCTGACCTGAAGGGTTGCCATATACACAGGTTTCCTTCTGCAACGGTCAGTGTCATGATTGTCCATCTGACAATTCTTACACCACCTTTTTCCTTGGTTGAAAGATTTTCTTTCATCATATTTCCTTTCATCGAATTGTGGGAATTTATTTTTATTTTCATACCGTGGCCTATCAAATTGGTGCTTACCTTTATTTTGATCCCTAGGATCAAATTTATTAAAGTTCTGTGGTGCCCTAAAGTTATCCACCTGTTTCTTTTTATTACCTGTTACCTCTGCTTGAGCTGCTTGATACCTTTCAGCAACATTTAGCAACTCACCCAGCCTCTCTGCACCTTGTTCCATGAGAAACTTTCTCAGGTCTGGAGCCATGGACTCTCTTAGTTGCTCTATAAGGACCATTTCCTTAAGATCTTGGGTTTTCCCCAGAGAAGTCCATTTCTCCAAGTATGTCTCTATTCGTGCAGAGAACTGGTGATAGGTTTCACCTGACAGTAGTTTAGCATTCCTAAATTTTTTCCTGTAAAACTCTGCATTCTTTTCATACCTTAACAAAAGAGCCTGCTTTAGCATGTCATAATTTTCCTGATCACCTCTGCTCATTTTTGCAAAAACTTCATAAGCTGCCCCACGAAGTCCCTGAGATAACTTTAAGCTCCACCTTTCTCTCTCTAACCCATACGTGGTAGCTAATAGTTCGTACCTATTTATATAGCTCTCAATATCATCGTCTTTCTCAACAAAATGATCTAAATGAAAGTTCATAGCTGAGGTCGAGGCTCCCTGAGTAACCGTAGCATCAGAGGCAAAGGGACTGGCACCATTTTCAGGAGCATGGCCTTGAAACTCAAACTCCCTTAGTCGTAACTCATGTTCCCTTTGTAATCTCTTCTCCTCCTTTTCTGCTTCCCTCTCTGCAGCTAATCTCTTCTCTTCTCTTTCTGCAGCTAATTTCTTCTCTTCTCTTTCTGCAGCTAATCTTTTGTCTTCTCTTTCTGCTTCCAATTTCTTAGCCTCTTTGTCAGCCTCAATCTGCAACCTCTTAGTCTCAGCCTCAGCTTGCAACCTCTTAGTCTCAGCCTCAGCTTCAAATTGTAACTTCTTAATTTCCCTTTCAGCCTCTAACCTTCTTTCGGCTTCTTTTTCTAATCTTCTTTCTTCGCGTTCAATAAATTTGTCACATTCCGTTGTGACATAGGCAACCATAACTTGCCCATCTAATCCTAACTCTTTTGCAGTCTGAACCGCAGCAGATCGAAATTTGGCCAGGTCCGCCATTGTCTATCAGGTAAATTTTTATAATGTCTACCCAACAATTCAATTTCTAACTATATATCTAATGGACAACACAGGCACCGTGAGCTCAACCTTATTTAATTCCACCCAAGGATACCTTTTAATTCTTATATTCCCTGAAGTGAATTACCCCCAATATTTTAAATAGTTAAAGATTCAAAATCCCAAGAGCGAGACCCCCATATATGTGGTGAAGTGGGATGTTATAAATACTTATAGGGAACTTAGTGTACTGACTGAGATCAGCTGTGAAGGTATCTATATCTATTAAGAGTAGTGTATTATAGATAACCTTACTTGCTACCACATATCTATATATCTCAGTCAGAATTATTCTGGAATAGTGTGATGCTACGTTATGTGTCTAGGGTATGAGTATGGTGAAGTGTAAGTCACAACAACAGACAGATAAACAATTTAATTTAATCCACTACTCTTGACAACACTGTGACACTCACATACATATAACACTCTACAAAGATATCTTAAAAGAGTCACTGATAAACTTTCAAATAACAATATGTATTCATTACTGGCATGAATGAATATGTGTCCTGATTCAACTACAAGGGAACCAGGAATCACAATCAATTTAAATTACAAGTTATGTACAGAATGTATTTAATATGAATATTGTAGTGACATATATTATTACAAATGTTCTATGTGTGTCAGTTGTGTAGTAGTAAAATGAGGTAATACTGGTTTTGTTTTGTTCAAGCTCTGTTGGTATTTGTCATCATGACTTCAATAGTTTGTCTTTAGGGACTAGTATTGGAGATGTTCACAGTTCCTGATTTTAAGACAAGTAAATTCCCCTCTTAATGTTAATTTTACAAAGTCAGTTCAAGATGAGGGGACATAATGTTGAGCTCAGCTGGCCAAGTTAGCTTATCTGGCGTGATGGCGGCAGGAAAGGACTCCTCTGCTCGAATTCTCCTCTGGGCTCTGGAGACACCTCACTGATAGCTAAAAGGACCAAGGAGTATGCTGTCCGACACTGGATTCAGCAAAGCTCTGACCAGGTGCTGCTCAGTACCATCAAGACCACTGTCCCTGAAATCAAGAAGGATGTACCTTCTACTTCATAACTAACTTAAACTCTCTTGTTACATTGATCACAACACAGCACAAACATTGAGTTCAGAGCATTAGGCCAACTGTCAGCTTCATTTGAAATACTTTATTCCAGTATTACCCTTCTTAATGGTTACTACGCCTCTGCACTTCCAGCATTATTTCTTTCTAGTCAATCATCCAGGTGTCAGTGTACTGTTTGGCCATTCCATGCCGTTTTACTTCTCTCCGACACCCTCTGTTCAGGCTGGAGCATTACAGGCTTTACCTCACGTTGGCCACTGAACTACACATATATATACAGGCATAAATCAACAATTCACATTCAATTTTCATTAAAAGATATTGAATGGTTCAAGCTTACCACAATTCATACGAATAAACACAGATACGTTGATTAGCAATGAATTCTGGCACAAACTGGCACAAATTCCCATCTGCTTATCTTCCAGGCTTTTATTTAGCAAAATATATGCTGGCTTCAACGCACTGATGCTTTATCAAGCTATTTTAAACAAGTGGTTTCGAACTAACGCTCCCAAGTGTGTATATCAGCGAGTCTGACCAATGAGCCCCGTTTCGACAAGTGTTTGAAAAAAATGTTACCTTTCCCCGTTTCCCCTAACAACCAAGATAGTATTTATAGCCCGACCAATCGTGGTTAGGCTTTCATTTGTTGCGCTCCAATCAATTTGGAGTTTACATGGTAGGCTATTTCTGTAACGTAAATTTTTTTTCAAACACGTTAAAAAAAATCTTATGAGCAGAAATGATTTTATGCTGTCAGGCACCCCCAATATTTTATTTTGGGTATAATTTATTAATTCCTGGACTATTTGCGTAACGTTTTACATATTATTTGTCAGCAAGCCCTAAGGAACCCAAAAATACAAATTTAAAGGAGCTACGTGGCTGCATTCAAAATATGCAATTTCTTCTACCTCCTGTTTCGAAGATGTGCTGTCTGGGTACTGTTATGTTCTCAACCGTAAACCCATCTAATGTTATCTTTTCTAATAAGAGTTTTTTATGATTTATAAACCTAACTCTGGGAAAGGGTAGTGTATTTTATCACTGTCCGTCTGAAAAAAAAATTAGTGCATGTAGACTTACACGCGTGATGCATGCGTTCCTGATTTCCAGCCCTACCCTCTCTCTTTATCCTTTTGTCCATCTGTTCGTTCGTTTTGGTAACGCAGTATAATTAATGTTAGGATTAATTTAGGTCATTACGCAGTACGTCTCAATGTTTTTCTTAGAAATGCAGCACACGTTTCATTGAAGAAGGCGGGTAATAATACAGTAAGCTTTTATATCAACGTGAAAGCGTTACAATTTGCAGACGAAGCAGAAAACAAGGGGGATTTCGAGTACATTCTTTGTGACAGCACTGTTATTTACCATTGCTCTTCTCTTTATTTATTATATGTATTTATTAGGCTTTATATTTACTTGATAATTTATATATGTGGATTAGAATATTTCATGACAGGTCTCTACCGCTCACGACAAGAGTTCCAGGAACTGATAGCGTTTAGAGACAGTAAATGGCTGAACATATAGTAAGAATAGGCCACAAGTGTTCACGTGTGGGGTAACACCTGCACAGGGGAATGCCGAAAAACAATCGCAATTGCTAACCAGAGAAGTCTCCTGGAGACGCAACTACAAGAAGAATTTGCGTAACAGAGTGGCTGGTATGAAGCTGAGAAAGGCCTAGACTTTCCTTGGCATCAAAAACACAGGTAAGTTGTTTTGATCGCCACCCAGCAACGCAGGTGTCACGGACGAGTCGCCAAGTCACTCTTTTCCCAGGTTGCCGCATAATATGATGCAACAGTTTCAGAGCCCCGCGACTAGTTTCCCTGCTGTCCAAGACCCGGGAACTTTTTCCGCTCACTCTCAGAAACCGAGTGCCGGGCGTCTGACTCGTGGTCAAAAGAGGTCCAAGAAATAGGCCGCCTACCGGGACTGAGAGTCTTGGGCGCGTCAATTATTTAGCCTACCTACATCTAAGACAAATGGAGTGAGCCTGTCCGATTTAAAAGTGACAGGCCAGTTACCCTTCTTTACTACTACAGAACACGGAAAAGAAATGAAATGGGCGGGCCAAAAATCAAAAAGAATTTAGGGGTTGGTGTTAGCTCCAGTGCCAAATATTTTTTAACCCATCATCACAAAGGCCTATGCTCTTGGAGAGCTAGAAGATGTTGACTGACTGATTAACTGATTGATCAAGCTAAGATTGTTTTAGGTCTTTTCAAAGCACTTTGGTGTCTTTCGACGCAAGGATGCGAAAGGTTTAAGACTTAATCACAAATAATTTCATTCATTAAGAAATTTTTCTGAGCATGTTTAATAAAACTAACTCAGTGGGAACAAAGTTTCCTAGGACAATAAAGTATTTTAGCGGGTCGGAGTGAGATTGGATGCCTAGCCTTCTTGAATAAGGACAAAAAATTTATCACAAATAATTTCATTCATTAAGAAATTTTTCTGAGCATGTTTAATAAAACTAACTCAGTGGGAACAAAGTTTCCCAGGACAATAAAGTATTTTAGCGGGTCGGAGTGGCTAAGAGGTATGGTGTCCGCCTCTAATTCTAAAGGTACCGGGTTCGGTTCCCAGTACAGGGAATATATTTTATTGACATTTATTTTTTC
The DNA here is from genome assembly GCA_024509875.1 of Oreohelix idahoensis. Taxonomy (NCBI): domain Eukaryota; kingdom Metazoa; phylum Mollusca; class Gastropoda; order Stylommatophora; family Oreohelicidae; genus Oreohelix; species Oreohelix idahoensis. The sequence goes on along the minus strand of JAMPIV010008318.1, from coordinate 52,843 downwards.
GGAACCAGTGGGTCCTAATGATGTCATACTCCCCCTGATCTCATGGGTAGTGAGATTGGATGCCTAGCCTTCTTGAATAAGGACAAAAAATAGGAGGTCCCGTGTGCAAGCTGAGCACATTAAAAATCCCTCGGCAGTTTGAAATCGTAAAGAGTAGTGTGGCCGTGTATGTTTATACGGCACTAGTAGTTATATTGATTTTATTTAGTCAGAGTTAATCCTTCATATGTTGTGGTGGTTCAAGTGCTAACTGGCCTTCCGCCAGAGGTGATACTTGACCTTTTGTTATTTTTTTCAACCCAGGAATGTTCTTCCCTTTAAGTTTGGTGATAAGTAAAATAGTTTCAGCACAACAACGTATATCCAAAAGAAACTACTGTAAAGTTCCACAAACAGCAATGTAGAAAAATTCAATTAGGGTTTATTGATGTCATTAGACAAGCACTGTAAATTTCACAATGATGATTGGTTATCCAAGATGAAAAAAAATATGTAATCCAACTGAATAATATATGTGTATCCAAATAGAATAATATATGTATATCCAAATAGAATAATATACTGATTTGTCTACTCAAAAACTTGTCTTGGTATCCTCAAAGACGAAGTTCACCTAATGCTATCTGTAAAAATCCTCTAGTCAAAATTTATGGTTTCATTAGAATCATAAATCCTGAAATCTCTGCCTATCGCCCACAACTCTTCTATTTATACTATTTCTTCTTTTGTCCCGCCTTTTTTCACACGACCCGTCCTTTTTTCACACGGTACAATAATCTACATTTGCACTCCTTTCCCCAGCTTTTAAACCTTTTTGCACACGACATTATGTTATTTCGACTTTTTTTTCACATGTGTGATCTTTTCCAACTTAACAATTGGATAATAAAAAAAAAAAAAAAAAAAACCAGATCACACAAACATTCATTTCCCACTTTCGCGCTTATAAGACCCATTCATTATTATCTGGGACTGACCTACGTTTGCCCTGTCAGAGCAGTAACTGCCAACTGAACTTTGAATGAATACTGCGTGTTGTGTAAAAACGTCTTATTTGCTTTTAAGGTCTGTCATTCTTACATGTAGCATATTATAGCACATATAAATGCTTAGCGTGGAAGTAGGAGGGATAATGCTAGCGTGAAAGGCCAAGCGGTCACAGTAGGCCACACAGCCGCTGCCCTGGCAAAATTTACAAAATTAGCGACACTTACCCACCACAAAAAATATTTATAGAATGTGTGATTTCTGTATACAAACATTGGGATTCTCGCCGGTGCTATGAGTTCGTGTACTGTGATGAGATTCTCCTAGTGTGATCTAAGTGAGGAGATCGGAGCACTGAAGGAGTTGTACGTGTGCAATGAAGATTGTCATTAAAACTAAAACCAACCTTAACCAAAATATCTTAGCAACTTCCACACTTAACATTATGAGAACCTTGCAGGATATGCCTCCCTTAGTTGTAATCTTGGAGTCCGATTTTCTTGTACGCTCGTCCTCAGTTAATGAGATATCGATTGGCATCGACTGGTTTCACGGACAGAAATCCTTGTCAAAACACGGCCGCGGTAAATTTGGTCGGCTATACTGTTTTATTAACCCATGGAGCGCGTTCTTACTTCACTGTACGAGCATTCATTGTTCAGACTTTCATTAATTTACTAATGCGGATGTGCTGATAATATTTTCATCGCCAGACTTAGCTTAACCAGTGGGCTTAACTTCTTTCTTGGCTTGTTGTTGTTTTATTCATCGTCGCCGTTTTCCTCTTCATTCTCCTTCATCAAACCATCCAAATGTTTTACTGCAGACGCAGTATTTCAGAGTTTCTCTTCGTTTTTTTTCCAGTCAATACCCTTTAGGTCCTCAAGAAGTAAAGGTTTTCAGCAAACACCTGCCAGGTCCTCATGTCACGTGCCATCAGCTCAAGTTCTTTCCATGTCTTCCTTATTTTTATTTTTGTCTCCAGCTCCATGTGTTTTTGATCGACGTCTACCTGTCTTACCCTAGTGATACCAGAATAAGAACTTCTTTATAATGCTATCAGCAGGTTTCCTCAATGTGTGTTCTATCAGTCACCGCCATCTTCTTCTCATCTATTTCCACTGAGACATGTCTGGTTCTTGTCATCAGTTTCATATTAGTAAACCTGTCCATGTGTTTTTTCTTCTACCTCTGCCACTCTTTCTCTAGGGGTTCCATAAGGAGGACTGTCTTGTAATACTTTCAAAAGGTTTCCTGAATGTCTGTCCTAACAATCGCCAGTGTCTTCTTCTCATCTAGTTGCACTGGCATTTGTCTGGTTCGTGTCATCAGTTCCATATTAGTAAACTTGTCGTACCAATTCAATCCTTCTATTCTACGCAATCACCCATTTATGAAAGTCTGTAGCTTTTTGGTTGTTGTTTTTGTTGTTCTCCATGTTTCTGAGCCGTACAATAGGACTGACTTGACATTTGAGTTGACAATTCTTTTCTTTTTTTAATGTTGGACGATGTCTCTTGTTCTCCATAAGTTTCCCAGTGCAATGATAGCTCCTCTTGCTTTTTGTATTCTTATTTTGATATCATTATTTTCAGTCTCCTTTTTTATTTAACAAATTTATCAGCTACTAGAGATTTTATTTAGATTCTAAAATGATTTGTTTATACTACGATACACATATTTCTGTTGCCTTGAGGAGCAGTCCCGGCTTTAGGAAGTGCTGGGTCCCGCTCGAAGAGTTTCGACTGGGCCAAGACAAATAAAAAAAGAAAACACGTTAAAAAAAGGGTTTCCTTTTTCTTTGTTCTTATATACTTACTGCGGTCATATAAATAATATATATATTATGTCATGCATTATAACTATGAAGTTAGTTGATAAGAACTTTATTGTACACATTACCTACTTTTTCTTTTCCCCTTCCACCATTGCCGTGAAGCGCAGCGGGGGACTAAAGTTTGTGTTCTCGAGCCTAGTGTTGTCACGTCGGCTGCTGCGAGCCATTGTTATTTTATTACGTCTATGATGATGTCTATCCAAATGCCACATTTATGTTATTAAAAGCAATCCTCCTTGCTTTTTCTTCGGCAATTATTTTGGATTGCCCAATTCAGTACTCTTCATTACGTCGCGTTCAATTGATCATTTTCCTGAAATTACTCCCCAATAGAGTTTTATAGGTGGCGTGGCAGAAGTTCAGGGAATAAACTAGTAAATCTGATACACTGTGTTTTTTTTTTTGGTCTAATGCAATTCTAATTGTATACTATATTAGCGAATCTCGTACACATCCGTCTATCTTTCCATGATGTGACGAAATTAAATTCCTATTCTGTCGTCCAATTTTTCTTCCTACACTCCTTTCGGTCAGAAGATATTCGACCATTCCTTTTTTTTTCTGTTATTCTGGTCATTATCGTGCTCTACACTTAAATCTACCGATGATTATCTTATGCTCGGGTTGACACTTTTCTCAGATCTACGAGAGTGTTAACCCTGATTCTCGATGCCATCATCAAATAAAATAAGTTTTTAATTTTAAATGTAAGATGTAAGTAGCCTGTATATTACACCTGCTTGACGATTGACAATATGAATACTATGGTCAGCATGTTATCACACCCCTCTTTTCATTTATGTATAAATATAGTATTCTACGGTTTATTTGCCGACGAAACATTTTCTTCAACTGTATTATAATTGTACCTTGTGTAGGATTACATATAACACTGCTATATAATAGGAAACAGATCGACAAGCACATGAATTTTGTTATGTTAAAGTCTGAATTTTCAATTATTTAAAAAAAAAAATGCTGTAATGTGATATTTGTATTGGCTTGACTCTGATTTCACATTAAAAGAACATACCTTCTAACTGTATGGCTTGTTTTAAGTTGTTTAATTTTCGATTTAAAAACTTAATGTCAATTAAAGCAATATTTTCTTCATTCGTTTGTTTTTTAATGTTCTGTAGCATAAGTTGCCATAGGGACGCCATATTTGTTAATATGATACAAAAATTTGGGTTTAAAAGAACATTAAATGTTTACACTTCAAACAATACAAATCGGTCATGTCAGAAATTTTTTAAAAGCCAAGAAGCACTTCAGAAAATAACGGACAAAATAAGTAATTATCTCTTGCAAACAGTTTTAGTAGTGAAACCTGACAAACAGAATATTTTCCTTTTTATCATCTGTGTGATACATAAAGATCCAATGTTTACATTTTACGATTTTTGGGTGATTAATACACCGTCAAGCTAAATATGAGTTTTCAAGATAAAACTTTTTCTACTTTCCTCCACCTTTCCTTTTTTTCTTACACTTGGGGCCTGTTTTGTCCTTTTCCTTAGTGAGATTCCGCTATACATTTTCTTTACCCTGAAATAAAGATTTCGTTCGTTCGTTCGTTCCTCTGTGCTGTTTACTCGTCGGCCTACCAATCCCTAAATTGTTGGTTCCATCATAATATATGTTTGTATTGCTATTTCATAATGTTTTGCTCATTATTTAATTATTTGTTTATATGTTCTGATTTTACCCCCGAATACTGTGGTCTTCTGCACCGAACTTAATTTCTCAATTCTACTAGAGTTAGATCTCCAAATCTCGATGTCATTATTAATTAAAAGCAAGCGAACAAACATATTTTTTAATGTTCTATATTATTAATAAGGGAAATATCCATTTCAATCTCTGACTGGTTACAATTAAGACATGTGGTGTTTAAAATTGTATATAAGACCATTAAATAGTTCACAGACTATACATACTTCGCTGTTCAACGATTTACTACAGAAATGCTGTAGATTGGCGTCTTGTTTTTGGTCGGCGGGGAAGAAGACCTGTCCTTAAACTGTTGTAGAGATAAATATAATTATTTTTTTTAAAGAAAATAGCTCATTGATGCAAGTTCCAAACTGTTTAATCGGTCTTCGGGCATTGTTTATCAGAGATATGCTTTAATTAGATTTAGCTTCGAGAAGCTCTTCCCTTCTGAGGCTACAGCTATTGGAGTAGTCAGGCAGATTCGAACTGCTATAAATACATTTGGGAATGCTGTTAATCGATTATTATACGCAAGAAATAGAAGCATGCTATGAGGTTTCTACAGTAAGGCTTGAAAAGCACTGTCCTAACGCTAATAGTAAAGGTAGTCACAAAGCGGATACGGCCGTAGTGTAGTGAAGTGTTAAAGACTTCTCCATACTAGGTCCAGCTTCGAGAGATGGGATGACCAGTGTAACAGTCGGGTTGTTTTTATATATGTGTTGATGGACGACTGTTTCAACCCAAAGTTCATAGACCGGAGAGCAATTTATGTTTGATGTTATTCTGGCACGTGATGTAGTAGTGATGAGTCGTATAATCTCATACAGGTGTAAATAGCTTTTCTCAATCACAAACTTCTTATAATAATGAAGATCAAATCAAAGTAAATGAAATTTAATGAAAATGTTAAATATGTAATTCTAGTAATAACAAATACAACGCTCCATTGGAAATGTTTAAGAGATGAGAAGGTTTGATCGTTGATAACCTCAATATATTGTTGCTTGATGATATATTGACTTGTCAAGAAATGTTTATGTACACGAAATAATTGCTATGCAAGGTTCTCAATCATTCTTCTTCAACATAGATCTCTGGGGTATCTTATAAGTCAGACCGGACTAACTCCGGGGTTATTAATTTCACTCCCAGAATGAATATATATCTACTTGTCCTGTTGCACTAATTTCGTTCTTTATTCCTAGGTAACACTGATAGATCACTACACGAAATGTCCTTGTGTACAAATATTCTTACTAACACAAATACTGCTCTGTGTTCACTTGATATTACTGAACTTCGACGGTACTTAGAGGTAAAATAACTTCTTTAATTCATGTTCTTTATCATATCTCAATACATCGTGTATTTGCAAAACCGCAGGAAAACTTTCCGCGATGTTTTCAATTTGGCTTCTTGGCTCAGACTCCCTGAAACAATCCTAACTTCTTCTAATATAATTCTCTTCTTATCACAAAAATCTACATTTCTGGTAGCAACGTTCAGTCAGTGTCCCCCCGTACAGCTGACTCAGAGTTAACTGTCTTTCTTTTCATTCTTGTTATTTTGCACTGTCCTACCTAAATGTCGTTGTAAATAGTTGTAATTGTAAATCGTTGTTCTAAATTAAGTCAGTCAGATTTTGAACGCGTTTGCGTTAAGAGCTAGAATGGGCTGTCTCCCAAGTATATGTAAAGATAGTATTTTGTAAGTGGCAAGCGCAATTGAGAAGTATCATCGGACAAAATGCCAATGAATTGGTTGCTTCTGTGGTGATAGAATTATGAAACTATTGTCTTGCCGCCCAGTTGCTTGGTACTCCACTAAGATAGTAATTATAGTTATTCTGAGGACAAGAGACAGTGTTGCCAGTTTCAAGAAATGTGTGTGGTTTTCAAAGATTCAGATACGCAAGAAGAGATGGAGAAAGAGATTATACGTGGGAAGAAGAGACGTCACACATCATCAGAGGATTCGTCCGATTGTGAGAGGCGTCTCGCAACGTTGAGAAATATAGAACAGTTAGAGGTGAGACCAAAGAGAAAGAGTAAGACAAGAAATAGTGGTAGAAGAGAGGATAAGGAAAATATAACTGCACTTTGTGAATGTATGGATAGAAAATTTGAAGAGTTGAAAAAAGACAACAGAAGAGGAAGTAGGGATCGAAGAGATTACCGATCCAAGAGTAGAAGGAGAGAGAGAAATAGGAGAGATAACAGTAAAAGACGAGATACGGATCGACGTGATTTTCGATCCAAGAGTCGAGAGAGGGAGATAAGTAGAAGCAATAGCAAAAGAAGAGAAACAAGAAAATCAAAAATCCCAGTGAAAACGGTAAAGAAATGTATAGAAGCAGAGACACATCAATCAGTAGCAGTGTCCGAAAATCGAGGATACCCCTAAGTGCAAAAAGGGGGGGGGGGAGCCGCGCTGGTGTAATGGCTACAACGTTGTACTGGCGACCAGGTGTTCATGGTTCAAACCTGGCCGTCGGCGTTTGAAGAGATGTTTACGACCGGAAATTTGACTGAATAACCTGAACGGCTTCTGCACATAAATCCCGTGTGGATGGGAAGGAGCGAAGCTCCTGACCGGGTTGGAAGGAAAGTCCACTGACCCCCCAGCCTCGCAATGACATGTCATTGGGCCGAAAGAGCTGAAAAGCTCGAGTGCCGCTGGTTATAGAAAAAAAAGAAAAGAAAAGGACGCAGAGAGAGGATTATACAAGTAGAGGTCCAGGTAGCGATAAACCAAAGAATATATAACCTGAGAGAAGGTCTATATTTCAGAGCTGGCATTTGCTGATGATGTTGCCCTGATTGCTAAATCAGAGGCACATCTCCAATCCAACCTGCAAGTATGGAAGGAAGAGCTGGAGAAGAGAGGGATGGTCATAAGCAGCTCTAAAACAAAATCCATGGTGATATCACGAGAAGAAAGAAGACATCAGATTAAGCTGGGAGAACAGGTCCTGGAGCAGGTCGACCACTTTAAATACCTCGGAGCTATTATAGACCGAAAGGGAGGCATCAAAAAAGAGTTGGCCACTCGAAAAGCAGCAGCTGGGAGACTTTTTCAGGCCATAAATCGAGGATTCCTCAGCAAGAGAGAGGTTGGTAAGAAAACGAAGATGGCTGTATACCGCTCCACCTATGTCCCAGTCTTGACATATGGATGCGAGTCATGGGCAATGACTACAACCCATAAAAGCCAGATCCAAACCTCAGAAATGAGATATCTGAGGAAGGTGGTTGAAGTAACAAGAAGAGACATGGTACGCAACCAGACGATACGTCAAGGCCTAAAATGCCACCCCCTACAGACCCAAGTAGAACAGTCCCAACTAAGATGGTTTGGCCATTGTGACCGTGGGGAGGTGATTAGTATAGTGTAGATGTTTGTTATATCATCCAAGTCAGGAATACTGGTATACTGCCAGAGGTCTTTATTCTTGTTGATATCTGTGACCTAGTCCGTTCCAACCTTCTTCTGTGTTGTTATATGTGGCGTGACAATGATTTGCATGTATTTCTTCATATATATTTACTGTAAGACTTCTTCAACGAGAGATAATTGAGTAAACTCTCCAGATCCAAAACAATAATTTTATTTAGTTAATTCTACCAATGCATAGTAAACAAAGTCAAATGTATACATTTTTCTTCATACCAATCCACATAACAATGTATCCGTGTGCTAGTCGTTCCCTGGTTACCTTCTCCTTGCTATCTATTCAAATGAGGCATTCCTAGCCTGTCTATCATGTGTCCGTTCTTATTATTTCTTCTTGTGCGTGTAAACTTAAAAATGCCTTTTCTATAAAAATATTCACAATCTCATCTTCCATATTAATATTCAAAAATCTCCAATCACCCTGAACGAATGATTAAGTTATTCAGTTGACTCCTGGGGTTGTTAATCTGATACCATGAATCGCACGGCACGTGAAAGTACTGCGACCTTTTCACTCGTGCGGTTACCCTTCATTATCGTGACTGCGTGTTGTGAGCAGACCAAAAATAATAACACCGTGTTTTAAGCTCTGAATCTCGTGGCCTTTTATAACTAATGTATATTTCTGCACTATTAAATAAGTCACTTGAAGTTCTACTTACAGCAACAGAATTCCCACACATTTAAGTAATATTATCTTTATCGAGTCGATGTCTTGAAAACTTCAAGATCTCCGGTTGTACATCTGTACACACCGGCATTCTGAGATCAACTGCCTTATCATCCCGAAGTTTGTCGTCCCAAAAAATAGTGCGGCTTTTCCAGCCTTTTGGTTGGGCGGCTTAATATTTCCCTATCTATTTTATTGGTCTCCCGATGGAAGTATTTCGGCTATTCCGATTTACTTAGTTCTATTTTCAATCTGATACTCGCCTATCTTAAATCTATTTCCATAAAACCTCGTGACTATTCTTCCTAACAATTAGCACGAATTATGCTATAGTCATAGTAGTAGGTCGCCCGGTGACACCATGACCGCAGAATGGGAGAAGATCGGCTACCACGACAATCATGGGAAACAAAGAGCCAGGGATCCAGACCCCAAGGACGTCCCAGAGTTCGCTGGGAGGACAACACTAGACAATCTTTGAAGGACCGAGGACTAGAATGGAACCAGGCCAGGAGGAAGACAGCCGATAGGATAGTCTGGCGCTCTCTCTTCCAAACCTCTACACCTCACGGTAGAAGGGGAAATACTAAGTAAGTAAGTAAGTAAGTAAGAGAAGCCCAGGGAGCACGAGACATGAAGAAAGTGACGACAGAGAAAAACCGAGGAAAAAACTTGGTGAAGAAGTAAGGAGTAGAGAAGTTAATAGACCCCCAAGAGACACGATAAGAGAGGAAATACAGAAAGAGAAACCGAAAAAAAACGGTGGAAGAAGTAAGGAGTAGAGAGGTTGAGAGATATTCAGGAGACACGAGAAGTAGAGAGGTAGAGAGAAAGCAAATTGTGGAGAAAGTCACAAGAGTAAAGGAAAAGCAAAGTACGGATAAACAGAAAGCATTAGAAACGCTTAATATTGATAAACAGTCAGCGTTGGAAACGCTTAGGGTCAAAGAGGCTATGATTATGAAATGTTTGGAGATGAAGTAAGGACTGAGGTAAGGAGAGATGGAGGAGAATATGAGAAAGGACTCATAGTAAAAATATATGGTGGCGATAGCTAAGTCTTGTGGAGACTGTTGTGTAATCGTTCTATACCGAGCACATATAAAGAGAACTGAGTACACCTGAACGATAGTATACTGCAGAGAGGAGGAAATGAGGAGTAAAGGAGAAGTAAAGAGGAACAAGTAGACTAGAGGCCATGAGGAAATGGCGGGAAAAATAATGAGAAGACACAGTAGTGTCAGAAGAGTGGAGAAGAAAATTGGGGAAGAGAAGCCATAGATGATGGCTAGCACAAAAGATGTGAGATAAAAGAGAATCGAGAGATTAAGAGATGACGAGAAGAAATGGGGAAGTGGAGCCATGAGATGGCGAACATAAGAGATTTGAGATAAATGGGAATTGAGATATTGAGAAGCCGTAGTGAAAGCGGCATGGGGAGGTTATGATGGTATCCTAACAAAGAATGAAATAAGTGTATGCAGTAACCGTGCGAGGTCAAGCAAATGTAGGTCCCTGATTCTATAAATGATGATGATGAATTGTGTACAGGGAACCTAACGCTACCTCCCTAGATCTCACACGGTCTCTCTGTTGGCTCTAGTGTAGGGTGTATGATGTACCTATTGTCTAGGGGAGAAATGAGATGATAGTACACAACACACAAACACTTTACTTTTTTATGAGAAAGTTAATAAAACAGGTGTTAAGTTTTCTTTTGAACTGAATGTTTACAATTTAATCTGCCTGTCCAATCATATCTTTTGGACAGGTCTTGAAAATAAGGACAAGATAGTTTACAGAAAAGAGGGTAATAAAACAACTGGACTTTCTGTCCACACAAATAAAGTCAAGATATATTTTTCACTGAAAGAACAGTTCACAGCTACAACTGTAATCCTATAAAGGGAGAGTCACTGTGTATGAGGGGCTGTTGTGTCATCATACCCCTTGAAATTCCTGAATATCATTGGGAAACTCAGTGAATGTTACTTTTTTACAAAAGTGTCAGATGTACCCAGATGTATGGCACATCACCTGGGGTTATTTATAAGGAAATTCTCTCCTGAAGATGCAGACTCTTTCACTCGTTCAAGCTCCTCCGTGTTCTTATAATAGTAGAAATGACTGGATGGAGGCTTGAGGGCTGTATTCACTTTCAGCTGGCTTCCTGCCACCAGTCGGTAACAGGGAATAAAACGCTGGAACAAAAGGATACCCAGGCTTTACATCTACTCACTGAGATTATTTAATATTTTCCTACCAGGATATGGGGTCAGCCTCGCGTGCCGTACAGGTGCACAAACACCTAACTTTGTTTGACTCCCTCCTTGCTGTGACCACACCTCAGGTCCCTATGGCAGATACGCCACTGTACCTTTACATCTTTTTCCTCAATACAATAATGTGGGGTAACCACATTTCCGTTGGTATGATTTTCTCTTTTCTTTTTATATTATAAATGCTTCAGGCATGTAAATAGTGTTCATAGAACACAGAGGCTTACTACTATAATACTTTAATAATATAAACAGCATAATCATGACAACATACATCAATTAGATACATTTTAAGATGAGGACGCAACAATGTCTACTACCGACATGTTCTTCATTTTCCCTCAATATCAATACCCAATTTTGTTTGCTGTGGAATTAAACATAACAATTCATACATCGTCCTTACCACAATTCAAGAAATATAAACAAATGATGCTGACTTGCAAAGCAATGGCCGCAGTTTCACTCTGCACTGGTCTCAGGCTGGGAAATATTTATTTTACTTTAAATTTACCACAGCTGAATCTCAGCAAAATGTTTAATGTAATTTATTTTAGACAACTGGCAATTGAATAAGGAAAACCCCTTGCTAATATTGGGTACCACTAGCCAATCAGAAGCTGGCGACTACCAGATTTCAAAATGCAGTTTTTGAAAAACAAAAAACAATTCCAAACTACACCGCGTCTGCTATTTAATTGGCTAGCCTATGTTAGTTGCCATTACAACAAAAATGTTTCGTTGATAACCAATTTCCTATCCCCCCCCCCCCCCCCCTTCTCACCCTATACCCTCTGTACTCAAGCGAATTTGAATATTCACCTCAATGCCTCTTTCTACGCGATCGTCCCTTAACGTTATGAAAAATTCAAGTAGGGTTGACTATCTGTCTGGTCTACCGTCTTGGACATTTTATTTTTCCTTCATAACTTCACTAATACTGGGGCTATCATATTATTTAAAACATATTCTTGCTTAGGGGAGTCTCAGCTATCTTATCATATAAGTTTTATGTTCAGTTTCCTATTAATAAAGATTTTCATTTTTGTCACTGTTCGTTCGTCAAATAAGATTTTACACAAGACCACCATTTCCTCCTTTCTCCTCTCCCGCTTAGCCTATATGATTCAACTACTACTTGTTTTAGTGACGCCAGTACGTCTACAACGAGTGGGGACATACTGTCTGTGTGTTTGCCTCCGATGACGTTTGCCGCCGCGTGTATATACGCATGGCAGAATGTGGCAGGCAAATCGGGGTTAGACGTGGCGGGTTAACAAGTTGGTTTTTATGATTTGTATTTTATCGTGTTTCACTACCAAATTTTAAGACTTACTACTGATTAACCTGTTAAAAACAAAATATTACGTTAATTCAGATAGTATTGTGCGGCGCTCTTCCGCCAATTAGTTAATTTTATCGGGTTAGGCGGCCGTGTATGCAGCAGATCTTACAAGTTTAAACATTGGTAGTACGTGGGCGAAACCGAAACTGCAACGCGTTGTATATTATATATGCTATAGGCTTTTCGCACTGCACAAAAGGCAGTGGCGGGCGTATGAGAGCAATCCCGTCAGACACAATCGGGCTGGTTTTATTTATTGTTGTTTTTATGACTAAAATCTATAGAAATGAGTAATTATCCTCGCAGATTTTACCACACACCTCCCCTCTTAAACATGCATCACTATGCAGGTTATTATCTGCGAGATAACTTATCTCAATGAAGTCTTATGCGTTTCTCTGATTTTCATCTGCTCAAACGTTTCACTGGTTTTCAGTGGATATTCAAATGAGGAGAGAGGGTCATTTTTTCATTTCGGTTGCAATAGACAAGGCCAATAAGTGTGTCCCTTCCTGGATTTGTCTGTCCAGATATTTCTTCAACAGGTTCACATGATAGACTTTTTCCTTTCCCTTTTTGTCTATCTTATAATTGGTTCTGGATACCTTTTCCAAAACTGTGTATGGTCCTGCCATCCGATCTGAAGTTTATTATTGCTGCTGGGCAATAGAAGAAGTACCTTCTCCCCCACAGCAAGTTCCCTATCCTTCGCTTTTCGATTATAATAAGCAGCATGCTTTTTCCTGGCTTGTCTCAAATTTTCATTTGCCAGTTTCCAACCGGTTTGTAAACGATTAGTCAGTTCGTTCACGTATTGATAAGATGAGGTAACAGTCTCCTCTGCCTTCTCATCAGTCCAGGTCCTTAACAAAGCTTCTAACGGACCTTTTATTGGCCTACCAAATAACAGTGTTGCGGGGGCCATTCCGGTGGAATTATGTGGTACTTCCCGGTACGCAAACAGGGCGGCGGGCAAGTAGTGGTCCCACGTTTCAGGTTTCTCATGTGCCAGCTTTCTCAGGATAGAAATGAGAGTCCCATTGAACCTCTCTACCTGGCCGTTCCCTTGGGGATGGTACGGGCTACAGTGAAAGTGCTTGGCTTGAAACAACCTGAACACCTCTTCAGTTAGTTTCCCCTTGAACTGAGAGCCATTATCTGTCAAGATTTGATGCGGGAAACCTAACCTTGTGAATATCGTAAGTAATGCCTCTGCCACATGTTTCGAATCGATTGATGACAGGGCTACCGCCTCTCCCCACATAGAACAAGTGTCTACCAGTGTAAGGATGTAACTGTTCCTCCTCTTGGTCCGAGTGAGAGGTCCCACAATATCCACAGCAACTCTCTCAAAAGGGGTTCCCACTATGGGCATTTCCCCAAGAGTTGCGGGAGCAGTCCAATGCTTTGGAGCTACTCTCTGGCATTCGGGGCAGGAGTGTACGTATCTCTTTATGTCTTCCGTTACCCCTGGCCAGAAATAATGACAAGCTATACGCTGTCCTGTTGCACTAATCCCCATGTGACCACTGAAGGGGATAGCATGACCTAACTCCATCACTTTTTCTCTATATGATTTAGGAAGGACCAGCTGACCATGACCAGCTGCACCAGTGCCGGCCTTCCTGTATAGCAATTTATTCTTCATATAGAATTCTCCTTTATTTGGAGGAGTATGGCTCTTTGGGAGTTTCTTATAGCACGGCTTCAGTGACTTATCTTCAGCCTGTGCCTTTCTCATCTCTTCGGGATGAGTATTTATAGGTTCATCTTCTTCCTTTCTGGATTGTGATCGGGTCTGGACTGCTGCCAAGACCACAGGTCTCGTTGGATTTCCCAAGTAGACATAACGACACCCCAATATCAGAGGGTAGATGGGTGCGTCTATCACTGCTGCTCTGATTATCCCTTCCACATAGCGAGTCTTCACTGGTATCCTGGCAATGGGAAGTTTCATGAGGGGTAGGTCCTTGGTCGCCCCTTGTATCTCCACTGTTTCTGTGGTATACTGATCTGGGTTCACCAAGTGCGAGCTCACCACAGCCTCAAAATCCAAACCTGTATCATAGAGGCACCTTATGGTGACATCATTGCATACAACATCCTCGCAAACTGAGGGGTGATAAGGTTCCTGCTGTTCAGCAGGTTTGTCCTTTCCCTCCTGTTTTCCCCTTTTCATAGCAGCAAATCCAGCAGGTTTACTTTTACAATACTTAATGTCATGTCCCTCCTTCTTACAATAAGTACAATACCATCTACTTTGATGATGAGGTTTTCTTTCCTCATTCCTTCTGTCCTTGAATTGTGCGGTTTTATTTTTATAATCATTTCGAGGCCTATCGAAGTTCTGCTTACCTCTGTTATCAAATTTATTATGGGTTTGAGGAGCCTTAAACTGATCTACTGGTTTCTTTTTAATACCAGCTACCTCTGCCTGGGCTGCATGATACCTTTCAGCGATATTTATTATTTCCTCCAGTCTCTCCGCACCCTGTTCCATGAGAAACTTTCTCATGTCTGGAGCCATGGACTCTCTCATCTGCTCAATGAGTATCATCTCTTTGAGATCTTGGGTTTTCCCCAAAGAAGCCCATTTCTCCATATACGTTTCCAACCGGGCGGAGAACTGGTGATAGGTCTCACCCGACAGTAGCCTGGCATTCCTAAATTTCTTTCTATAAAATTCTCCGTTCTTTTCGTATCTTAACAGAAGAGCTTGCTTCAACATGTCATAGTTGTCCTGGTCACCCCTACTCATTTTAGAAAAAAACTTCGTAAGCTGTACCGCGAAGTCCTTGAGACAACTTTACTCCCCATTTTTCTCTTTCCAACCCATAAGTAGTGGCTAATATTTCGTATCTGCTTAGATACGACTCAATATCATCATCTTTTTCTATAAAATAATCTAAGTGGAACCCCATGGCTGATGAGGAGGCAGCCTGGCTTGCAGCGGAGTCGGAAGTGGAAGGGCTAGTTCCATTTTCTGGAGCATGGCCTTGTAGCTCTAACTCCCTTAGGCGTAACTCATGTTCCCTCTGTAACCGTTTATCTTCCCTTTCCGCCTCCAATCTTCTTTCTTCTTTCTCTCGTTCCGCCTCCCTGTGTAGACGTTTTTCCTCCTTCTCAGCCTCGAGTTCAAGTTTCTTTGCCTCCTTCTCAGCCTCAAGTTTCTTCTCCTCCAACTGCAGCCTCTTTATCTCAGCCTCTCGATCAGCCTCTAATTTCTTAGTCTCCCTAGCATCTTCTAACTGCACTCTCCTTTCCTCAGCTAACCTATGTTCTTCCCTAGTAATAAATTTGTCACATTCTGAGGTGACATAATCAACCAAAATTTGTCCATCCATATTCATATCTCTCGCCGCTTGCACAGCCGCAGAGCGAAACTTGGCCAGATCTGCCATCCTGAAAAATGTACTAACAAAGTTTCTAAATATAACTAATTATAAATTTATTTAATTAAATCTGGGTTTCTGACACTTTCTTCACTTCCCAAAATCTTGGGCAAATATATTATATGCGGATTCCCTGGGAAAATTAGACTGTCCCCAATTTATGTAGAAAGTTCAATCCCGGACAAGCCTACCAATTATGTAGCAAATAAGATGATTTGCTGGGGAGGTTATGATGGTATCCTAACAAAGAATGAAATAAGTGTATGCAGTAACCGTGCGAGGTCAAGCAAATGTAGGTCCCTGATTCTATAAATGATGATGATGAATTGTGTACAGGGAACCTAACGCTACCTCCCTAGATCTCTCACGGTCTCTCTGTTGGCTCTAGTGTAGGGTGTATGATGTACCTATTGTCTAGGGGAGAAATGAGATGATAGTACACAACACACAAACACTTTACTTTTTTATGAGAAAGTTAATAAAACAGGTGTTAAGTTTTCTTTTGAACTGAATGTTTACAATTTAATCTGCCTGTCCAATCATATCTTTTGGACAGGTCTTGAAAATAAGGACAAGATAGTTTACAGAAAAGAGGGTAATAAAACAACTGGACTTTCTGTCCACACAAATAAAGTCAAGATATATTTTTCACTGAAAGAACAGTTCACAGCTACAACTGTAATCCTATAAAGGGAGAGTCACTGTGTATGAGGGGCTGTTGTGTCATCATACCCCTTGAAATTCCTGAATATCATTGGGAAACTCAGTGAATGTTACTTTTTTACAAAAATGTCAGATGTACCCAGATGTATGGCACATCACCTGGGGTTATTTATAAGGACATTCTCTCCTAAAGATGCAGACTCTTTCACTCGTTCAAGCTCCTCCGTGTTCTTATAATAGTAGAAATGACTGGATGGAGGCTTGAGGGCTGTATTCACTTTCAGCTGGCTTCCTGCCACCAGTCGGTAACAGGGAATAAAACGCTGGAACAAAAGGATACCCAGGCTTTACATCTACTCACTGAGATTATTTAATATTTTCCTACCAGGATATGGGGTCAGCCTCGCGTGCCGTACAGGTGCACAAACACCTAACTTTGTTTGACTCCCTCCTTGCTGTGACCACACCTCAGGTCCCTATGGCAGATACGCCACTGTACCTTTACATCTTTTTCCTCAATACAATAATGTGGGGTAACCACATTTCCGTTGGTTTGATTTTCTCTTTTCTTTTTATATTATAAATGCTTCAGGCATGTAAATAGTGTTCATAGAACACAGAGGCTTACTACTATAATACTTTAATAATATAACAGCATAATCATGACAACATACATCAATTAGATACATTTTAAGATGAGGACGCAACAATGTCTACTACCGACATGTTCTTCATTTTCCCTCAATATCAATACCCAATTTTGTTTGCTGTGGAATTAAACATAACAATTCATACATCGTCCTTACCACAATTCAAGAAATATAAACAAATGATGCTGACTTGCAAAGCAATGGCCGCAGTTTCACTCTGCACTGGTCTCAGGCTGGGAAATATTTATTTTACTTTAAATTTACCACAGCTGAATCTCAGCAAAATGTTTAATGTAATTTATTTTAGACAACTGGCAATTGAATAAGGAAAACCCCTTGCTAATATTGGGTACCACTAGCCAATCAGAAGCTGGCGACTACCAGATTTCAAAATGCAGTTTTTGAAAACAAAAAACAATTCCAAACTACACCGCGTCTGCTATTTAATTGGCTAGCCTATGTTAGTTGCCATTACAACAAAAACGTTTCGTTGATAACCAATTTCCTATCGCCCCCCCTTCTCACCCTATACCCTCTGTACTCAAGCGAATTTGAATATTCACCTCAATGCCTCTTTCTACGCGATCGTCCCTTAACGTTATGAAAAATTCAAGTAGGGTTGACTATCTGTCTGGTCTACCGTCTTGGACATTTTATTTTTCCTTCATAACTTCACTAATACTGGGGCTATCATAGTATTTAAAACATATTCTTGCTTAGGGGAGTCTCAGCTATCTTATCATATAAGTTTTATGTTCAGTTTCCTATTAATAAAGATTTTCATTTTTGTCACTGTTCGTTCGTCAAATAAGATTTTACACAAGACCACCATTTCCTCCTTTCTCCTCTCCCGCTTAGCCTATATGATTCAACTACTACTTGTTTTAGTGACGCCAGTACGTCTACAACGAGTGGGGACATACTGTCTGTGTGCTTGCCTCCGATGACGTTTGCCGCCGCGTGTATATACGCATGGCAGAATGTGGCAGGCAAATCGGGGTTAGACGTGGCGGGTTAACAAGTTGGTTTTTATGATTTGTATTTTATCGTGTTTCACTACCAAATTTTAAGACTTACTATTGATTAACCTGTTAAAAACAAAATATTACGTTAATTCAGATAGTATTGTGCGGCGCTCTTCCGCCAATTAGTTAATTTTATCGGGTTAGGCGGCCGTGTATGCAGCAGATCTTACAAGTTTAAACATTGGTAGTACGTGGGCGAAACCGAAACTGCAACGCGTTGTATATTATATATGCTATAGGCTTTTCGCACTGCACAAAAGGCAGTGGCGGGCGTGTGAGAGCAATCCCGTCAGACACAATCGGGCTGGTCTTATTTATTTTTGTTTTTATGACTAAAATCTATAGAAATGAGTAATTATCCTCGCAGATTTTACCACAGGAACCATAGAGATGGTAGAGAAGAGAAGAAATACAAATAGTTCCAGAGAATGAGCGAGAATAGTGGATAGTGAGGAAGTTGAGAAGTAGAAGATTGCGGCGGTAGTCTAGTTGTATGAAAACTAGATGCAATCGTTCCACACCGAACAAAATAAGGAGCTGAGTAGGTCTGAACGATGGACTACTACAGTGGAGCAGAAAAGAAGAGAGAAAATTAGAAGCCATAGATAAAAATGGCAGAGAGACATAGGAGATATGAGTCATTAGGAAAATGGCGGAGTTGATGAGAGAAGTGGCGAAAATAAGAGTTGTGAGATAATAGAAAATAAGAGTATATTAAGAAACTATAGAGAAAATGTCGAACATTGTGACTTTTTTTTCCTAGCCAACATTGTGACTTGTTTTTCCTAGCCAACATTGTGACTTTTTTTTCCTAGCCAACATTGTGACTTTGTTTTCCTTAGCCAACATTGTGACTTTTTTCTTAGCCAACATGTGACTTTTTTTTACCCTAGCTAACATTGTGACTATTTTCCCGAGCCAACATTGTGACTATTTTTTTCCTAGCCAACATTGTGACTTCCTTTTTGCTAGCCATCATGTGACTTTTTTTTCCTAGCCAACATTGTAATTTTTTCTTCCTAGCGAACATTGTGACTTTTTCTTCCTAACTAACATTTTGACTTTTTTTCTTAGCCAACATGTGACTTTTGTTTGCCATATCCAACATTGTGACTATTTTCCCCAGCCAACATTGTGACTATTTATTTCCTAGCCAACTTTGTGACTTTTCTTTCCTAGCCAACATTTGACTTCTTTTCCTACCCAACATTGTGACTTCATTTTTCCTAGCCATCATGTGACTTTTTTTTTCCTAGCGCCAACATTGTGGCTTTTTTTTCCCAGCCAACATTGTGACTTCTTTCTCCTAGCCAACAATGTGACTTTTTTTCCTAGCGAACATTGTGACTTCTTTGTTCCTAGCCAACATGTGACTTTTTTTCCTAGCCAACACGTGCCTTTTTTTTCCTAGCCAACATTGTGACTTTTTTCCTATTCAACATTGTGACTCTTTTTTTCCTAGCCAACATTTTTCTATGACTTTTTATCTCTGTGACTTTATTTCCGCTCACCCTTTAAAGATTCCCGGTGCCGCAATAAATCTCAATTTCAGCTCAGCTTCAAATGTCATAACAACAATAGGACAGACGGACAATATGTCAAATATTAACAGACAGAAAATAAGATAGACGCCAGCAGGCTTCTGTAAGCAATCCAGCGAGAGTAACATGCAAGCACATAGCTAGACGTTATTCCCCTCAGGTTTATTGGCCTGACTCATTAGCTCAGCTATTGTTGGCTGAGTCTAGGACTGAACCTGTGAAGCCGCTTACACAAGGAAAAAGCTAGAGTTGAGCAGCTTGATTATGGTAATCGGTAATAGCGTTACAAGACTGTGTCTAGGGCACACAGGGTCACAACTGTTGACTATGAGAGTCTTAGAAACAAATTGTTCCCCTTCTTCCTCTTCGTTTCCTTCTTTTCCTTCTCCTCTCACTTCTCCTTCATCTACTTCATCTCCTATTCTTCCTCATTCTTCTTCGTTATCTTCTACTCTCTCTTCTTTTCTTTCACCTTTTTCTACTTCTTCCTCTTATCCTTCTCCTTCTTCTACTCAGTTTCTTCTTCTTCGTCTCCATCTCCGCCTTCTCCTTCCTTTTCATCTTCTAATTATCTCCTTCTTGTCCTTTAGCTATCCTCACCTTCTTCTCTCTTTTAATCTCATCCTTATTTGCCATTTTCCCTTCTTCTTCGTCTTCTTTTTCCCTTTATTTTTTTCGTCTTCTTCTTCTTCTTCATCTACGTAAAAAAGTCAGTAATGTCTATTTCTTTACCCTGATGAAATAAAGACTTCGTTCGTTCTATCTCTTCTCCTTATTATTACCTCTTTTTCACATCTATGTCCCCCACCTTCTTCTCCTCGTTCATCTTTTTCTTCTTCTTCTCCATCTTCTTAAAAATGCATCATCACCATGTAGCATGTCCTTCCTACCATCATCATGTAGCATGTCCTTTGCAGAACGTCGCTCTCATCACAGCCCGCCTGAAAGACTCTCGATCTCTAGCCAGCCCTCCTGCCTCCTCCATTATCATGTTCAAGGTGTCTTCAATGTCCTGTGTCCACCGTCGTCTTGGTCGGCCCCTGCCTTGCCTTCCAGGTACCATAACCTCCATCACTGCTATCTCTAAGCCACTATGGCGTTTAATGTGGCCAAAATATTTCAGTTTCCGGGACATGATATTGTTTATGAGCCAGTTTTCCTCGATGTTCAGGTCGTGTAGGATGTCTATATTTTTCTTCTTCTTCGTCCACGATATTCTGAGAATTTTTCTGTAACACTTTGCTTCGAAAGATTCGATTTTTTTCTTTAATGTTTGAGTAATGGTCCATGATTCAAATCCATATGTTGCTACCGGAAAGATGCACGTTCTCAGAAGTTTTACTTTTATTAATTTGCTGGTGTTATGCCATAGGTTCTTCATTTTATTTAACCTCTGTATATGTGAGTGGAAAGAAAAGGTAGATAGATTTGCCAAAGAAGGAAGAGGTAAGATTCAAACTGAGGAGAGGATAAAAAAATGACGTTATAAAAGCAATAATCAGAAGGAGCTTCAAATAAAAATAGCATAGAGAACACACAGAGCCAGATGCAACAGAACTCCTAACAAACCAAGAAGGGATCAGGTGATAAAATGTCAGATCTGATCCGCTCACTGATGACTCAAAAACCAGCAGTTTAACACATACAAAATCGGACAGACAGATACGTGTTCATGTGTGGAAGACAAACGGTCAAACACGTTCTTTACGAATGTTGACACCACGAGAAGAGTAGGTCGACAGAATGGCTTTTACCAAAGCTGTTGAGGGAAAAAATGTATGGCAATGAGAGAAGTCTGAGACAGGTTACAATTGTAAATATGCCAAATAACAATTGTGATAACATTGGTCGAGCACAATGTAGTTAACGTGGGTCTCTAATAGACAAAGAATGAATTGGACTACTGTGCCCACATGCATGTTGTAAAAAACGACTAAAATTAGATAGTACTTGGGTTTAGCAACCTCATAATGTAAAACACATTGCCACATAAACCACAACTGCACGGGCATACGAATGTTTGGTGTAGGCTTCTTGCTCGGGGATCAGCTACAGTTGTGGCCGTATGTTCCGTAAAGAGCGTAAAGGAACATGATGATGAGCACTTGGTGAGGTTTTGATTTATGCTTCTTCGTGGGGGTCATGTTATCAAGTACAGTACTAGATGATACATTGATCTTTCTGGAAAACTGAATCAGTCAATGTAATTTTAGTGTTATTATGTATGTATCTAAGTTTGGCCTTTGTCCTCTTCGCACGCACATACTGTAATCATATCCCGCTTTTGGGCGCTTCGCTAATACTACGTTTTTCAAATAGAGCTAGGCCTAGCTCTATTTGTTTTACTTTTGTAACTTTTATTTAGGACTAGCTCTATTTGTTATACTTTTGTAACCATTACCTTTCAGCATTACATAGAACATAGATCTTCAACACATGCGCCCTAGTTCCTCCAAGCCCTGTGCTATGCGATCACAGTTCTAGGTCTTCCACAAGCCGAAGCTTATACAAGTAAATAATAATATTCGATATCAAAGCGTAATCAACATGAAAAAAATATGTTTTATTAACTATCTAGTCCAGGGGTCGGCATCCCAAGAGCTTTTGGGGTCTACTTTAGTAATGCTGAACCCTCTAAAGATATATATATATATCTTAGAGATGTCTGACCGTCACAGCATGATATTCCACGTGTTGTAAAGACTGAGAATTAAATGTTCTCTCATCACCCATAAGGAAGAAAACTTTGGCCTTATACAATTACACGTACACCCAGTTGCTGAAGAAAACTAGCAACATTTACCAGCAACAACAAAAGAACCCAACATAGAGTCTGAGAACTCTCGACAGTCGTTTGTATGTCTTCGTGTTTGTTCTTTCAAAAATGGGGGCTTGTTTGCTCCAGGATAGTCGTTTGAATGACTGTGTGCTTTATTTTAAACTTCTCTAGTTGTCCCTATAAAAAAAGTTGGGTTGTGTGCTAGTAGTTTTTTTGACTGTCGCGGTTTTTTATGGATACTTGCTTGCATTTAATTCCCTTGTTGTATTTTCACTTGTGTGGGCTTTTGTGCGTTTGTGGTAATACTCTACTGCACATCAATATCTTTTCATTTGAAGTATTTCAAGAAAATATGTGGGGGTCGGAGTGGCTAAGAAGTAAGGCGTTCGCCTCCAAATCTAAAGGTACCGGGTCCGGTTTCTAGAGCAGGGAATATATTTGATGGAAATTTTTTTCAGAACCAGTGGGCTTAATGATGTCATACTCCCCCTGATCTCATGGGTAGTGAGATCGGATGCATAACCTTCTCAGATAAGGGCGAAAAATAGGAGGTCCTGTGTTCAAGTTGTCTTCTTCTTCTTTGATCCATAACCACCAACCGTCAAAGCAGTCAGCGGCCATCACGCCTGGTGGCGTCCTGTAGGGCAGCAACAAATTGATTCCACTTTGCTCGGTCGGCGGCCATCCTTCGTACAGTGCCCTAACTGTGGTTCATTCTTTGCATCTCAGCTTCCACAGTTCTCCGCCAAGTTGTCTTTGGTCGGCCTCTTTTTCGCTTTCCCTCGGGCGTCCATAGCATAGCTGTTCTTGTGATGGTATCAGGGTCCCTTCTGAGGACGTGGCCAACCCAACTCCAGCGTCTGCCAGCTATGATGGTGTGCATGTCCTCCTGGTTACTCCGAATAAGTAGTTCTTGGTTGCTGATGGTGTTTGGCCAAAAGATTCGGAGAATTTTCCTTAGGCAGATTGTGTGGAAGGAGGACAGTTTCGACATTTCCTTCTCTGTCATTCTCCAACATTCCGCACCATAGAGAAGCACAGAAAGTACACAGCTCTCATACAGTCTTAATTTGGTGTTTGTGCTGTACTGGGAAGACTCACAATGACACACACAATGACACACACAATGATACACACAATGACACACACAATGACACACACAATGACACACACAATGATACACACAATGACACACACACAATGACACACACAATGACACACACAATGACACACACAATGAAACTAAATTCTTTAGAAATAATAACAATGCTTCTTTTCACTCCTTTTGGAGGTGTCCTCAGCAGAGGAGAACAAGTGGTAACTTTCAGACTACGCACGGACCACAATAGAGTGCGATACCATCTAATCAACAAGATAAAGATAGCAACTACCGATGAGTGTAACTGTGGCACTCATAAAATGACTGATAAACATCTGCTTCAAAGATGCCCAACATGTGAACAACAGAGAAAGCCATACGGCCGTCATCAGTACCATTCATGGAAAAACTCAATGGAGATACAAATAGCCTCAAGCTGACTACTGCTTTCTTTGAAAATATTCAAGTAGACAACTGAGAGTGGACGTCTGAGAGTGGACGTCTGAGAGTGGACGTCTGAGAGTGGACGAAGAAGAAGAAAAACTCCTTATGGAGCATGAATCACTGCCATTTATCCCACTCATAGGAAGCCTGCTTTAAAGTTCATATGTGCTCATACAGTGTTGGTTTATGTATCACACATTTTGACATGAAGAGGTTTCCAGCCCATCATAAAACCATACATTAGTCGCCGCTTACTAGTCGCCCGAAGGACAGTAATCATATTCTCACTTTGTCACCTCATAGACACTCGGGGGGCACACGAGACCAATTTTAAAATATGCATAATATTTATCTTACTCAGTCTGGGAGAGATCACGTTTTCAGAGGAATTTTAAGAATCCCGGTGAAGACTTTAAAAAAGAAAAGATTAATGAAGTGTGCCCCGAAAAAGGTCGGTGTCGATGGAATGTTTATTGCATAGTGCGAAAGCAGCAATCACTTTTATTAACATCAGGGCGAATTAACGTTGT
This sequence comes from Oreohelix idahoensis, assembly GCA_024509875.1. Taxonomy (NCBI): domain Eukaryota; kingdom Metazoa; phylum Mollusca; class Gastropoda; order Stylommatophora; family Oreohelicidae; genus Oreohelix; species Oreohelix idahoensis. The sequence continues at coordinate 28,430 of JAMPIV010008318.1, read as the reverse complement.
TTTATATTTTTGTGTGCTATGGAACATTTTGATTGTTCGCTGAAGGCTACGGACTTCTGCTAGAACAAAAATGTACATAAACGCAAAATTAAACACTTTGATTTTTAGGTTACGTACACGGACTGTTTGATTGATGTCTGATTGGCAAGATACCGGGTTCGAAACAATGGTGGGGCCACTATCTAGTCTACCCAGCTGTAAAAGGGTACCTGACTTTGTTCTTGACTTAAGAAAGGCAAAGGCAGTGAAGAAGAGAACTGGTCGCCCTACATATCGAAGCTGGACGTAGTACAGTGAAGTCCATAAGGCTTTACTCCTCTACGGCAGTATATGCAATGAGACTGCCTTTACCTTTTAACACGGACTCCCTTGATTCCAAAGAGTTCCGTCGACAACAGGTTAAGAAGCCTTTATTTTGAGTATTACTGCGTTGTTTATCAACAACAAATGTGATAAATAGTACAAGAGACAGGACGTTTGGAAGTATATGAATGTTTAGTCCAATGGATAGCTACGGTAGCCACGAAGAAGTGCCACGATGGAACCCAAAGAATCGCTGGCTAACAAGGATCAGATAAAACTGCAATAAGCATGGCAGCATGACGTAAGAGGTAAGTAATATGAGGTTGTGCTTGCGGATGGAGACATCTTCATGTAAAGAAGGTGTTACAGAACCATCCCTTTCAAGTGCATGTGAGTGCCGTAGTGCAGTCTTCCCGCGAGAGGTCCGCTGCAGTGGTGGCTTATCAAGTTCTCTTATTCATGTGTTCTGCCTCCGTCACCTAGTGATCTACCAGATCATCGCCTGTGATCTATCGGCACACGCGATCGACGTGTTGCGACTCCACTGACCTTATATCGTGAACAGCAGAGAACTAGAATGGACTTAAACACAATTTTTTTCTATTACCCACTTTGAAAAAACTTTCCAGTCATGAACCGGAAACAAGTTTATGCAAATCGATGCTGACAAATTCTACCAGTAACTAGCGTCAATGTGAGCGTCAGACAGGTCCATTTGATTAAGTAAAAAAGTGTTCCGTACTGATGAATCGTAAAATCCCATTTTGTCTGGGGGTACTGCTTTCACACTTCATATTTTCTGTGCCATTAATCATCGAGACCTGAAAGTCTCTCACGAACTTGAAGTACGGACACTGAAGTTTCCCATTCTCACCAATAGTTCCTCAACTGTTAATATAAATCTTCTGTATTGAATGGATTAACTTTTAACATACATCTTCAGTGTTGACAAGATGTCAGCTTTCGTCTGGATGAGAGAAATTAAAAGTCGCATCACGTGAGACTAACAGCTCTTTTGTTTTGTTTTCTCTACTATAAGCTGGTCGCTGAGCACGGAGAAGGTACAGGCAGCGCTGGCGTAACTAATTGTCTTTATTAGGGCTTTATTATGCTAGCGTATTGTATGGATCTGAAACATGGAAACAACAAAAAAATGCAACCAAAAAGCTGCATATTTTCATTAACAGGTGCTTGCGTACAACAAAAGTAGTGAAGAGGTATGACAAGATCATTAATGTGACAATGATGATGTGAACCAGACAGATCCCAGTGGAACAAGAGGTGAGAAGAAGGCGCTGGAGATGGATAGGACACACACTAATAAAACCTGTTGATAGCATTACCAGGCAGTCCTTGTTCTGGAATCCCCAGGGTAAGAGAGGAAGACGGAGACCAAGGAACACATGGAGTAGAGAACTGGTGACAGACATGGAGGGGATGAAGAATTCATGGAAAGACCTTGAGCTGATGGCACGGGACAGGAAGACTTGGCAAAAGTTTGTTGAAGGCCTATGCACCTTGGGAAGCTGAAAGGTGATGATGATGATGGTGATGAAGCTAGCAGATACTACTCCATGACATGATTGTAAAGCTTGCGTGCTAGATTAATGAGTGTTCAATTTAGCCTTCACGGTGTAATACGCGTATCTTCCATATTTTCCAGCAAAGGTATTGCTGGTTACAAAAGTATCAGAAAGGAAATTGGTATATAAAGGATTTCTGATTTGAAATGCGAGTGAATAATGACAAGGAAAGACTACTCCTAACGATCTCTGTTCTCGTAATCCTATAACACGACCAAACTATCGCGGTAAGGGAGAACTGAGGAGAACATTGAGATGAACTTGTAAGGCAAAACTCGAAGAGGCAAAGGCCAAGTGGGAGATAGATGGAGAGTGAGAAAGAGAGATGAGAGGACAAGAAGGGGGAGATAAAAATAGGGCGAGAGAAATAGACTGTGAAGGTATAAGGGATAGAGAAAGTGAGAAGAGAGAATGAAAGAGAGATGGTAAGAATGAGAAGATTAGAGAGAAGGTATCAACCTTCACTCAAGATTACTCTTTGCAGAGATATACATAGAAGAATGATGCTTCTACGTTAGGGTACCTCATAGAATGTTAAAGAAAAGCAAGCATGACAACTGAGATCATCTAAGCTGTCATGAACTTATATTCTCCCTCCCCATCTATGAGGACATATTGACACGTGGTTTTTTTAGCCCCTAGCTGAAGGTGATTCAGCAACTATTAGTTTTATAGCTTTATATGTGTTTGTATTTAATGCAATATGAGTCATTCGGGTGCAGACATACAATTCACTCAATCGAGATTAATCAGACTATAGCTTTAAAGTTACAGATAATCAGGCTTAAGAATCACTTAGAGTTTACTTAGTCGTTCCTCTTCTACTGTGAGGTGTAGAGGTTTGGAAGAGAGAACGCCATACTATCCTATCGGCTGATCGGCTGTCTTCCTCCTGGCCTGGTTCCATTCTAGTCCTCGGTCCTTCAGAGATTGTCTAATGTTGTCCTCCCAGCGGACTCTGGGTCGTCCTGGAGGTCTGGATCCCTGGCTCTTAGCCTCCCATACCTGCCTTGGCAGTCGATCTTCTCCAATTGTGCAGACATGGACAAACCATCTTAGCTGGGACTGGTCTACTTGGGTCTGCAGGGGTTAGGGTTTTAGGCCTTGACATATCATCTGGTTGCAGACCATGTCTCTTCTTGTTACTTTATGGCCTGAAAAAGTCTCCCAGCTGCTGCACTTCGGGTAGCCAAATCTTCTTTGGTGCCTCCCTTCCAGTCTATGACAGCTCCGAGGTATTTAAAGTGGTTTACCTGCTCCAGGACCTGTTCTCACAGCTTAATTTGATGCCTTCCTTCATCACGTGATAACACCATGGTTTTTGTTTTGGAGCTGCTGATGACCATCCCTCTCTTCTCCGGCTCTTCCTTCCAGACTTGCAGGCTTGATTGAAGTTGTGCCTCTGATTTAGCAATCAGGGCAACATCATCAGCAAATGCCAGCTCTGAAATACATACCTGTCTCATCTTCCAGTACCCCACTGAATATTTTTTTGTTCTCTCCTTACATGTTTTGATGACATCACCCATGAGGAGTATGAACAGATATGGTGACAGGATTTCACATTGTCTTACTCCAATGGTGGTCCTGAACTCTTCTGACTTATGGTTTGCGGTCCTCACATAGTTTCTACAAGACTTGTAGAAGCTCTGAATAGCCCGTGCCAGAGGTGCTGGAATGTTCTTCCTTGCCAAGCAGCCCCAAAATTTGCTCCAGGGGACCTTGTCAAATGCCTCTTCCAGATCCAAGAAACAAAGGTACATCTCACCTTTATACTCAAGGGCCTTTTCACTCAGCTGTCTTACTGTGAAGATCAGGTCTTGGGTACTTCGGATTTCTCGGAGGCCACATTGAACCTCATCCATTTGTGGCTCAGTAAGGCGTCTGAGTCTCTGCTCTAGGATTATAGAGTAGATTTTACCAGGGACACTGAGAAGGGATATGCCCCTATGATTTTCACACTGTCGTTTGTCACCCTTTTTGAAAATCGGTGTTATTATGGCAATCTCCCAATCCTTTGGTATGGTCTTGTTGCACCAAGCTGTCTGTAGGACCCTCAGGAGCAATAGGTCGCCTGCTGCCCCCGTGTACTTCACCATTTCTGGTGTTATACTATCATGCCCTGCTGCTTTGCCCATGTTGATTTTATCCAGTGCTACCTTCAATTCTCCATCTTGATGCCATCTTCACCACCATCGGTTTCCTCTTCTGTGCTAGTGGCTATCATTTCTGATGTTTGACCTTTCTCGCCATCAAGGAGTTCTGAGAAATATTCTTTTAATCTTTCCATTACTTCCTTTGAGGCAGTAAGCAATTTGCCTTGCATGTCCTTTATAAACTTAAGAGGCATTGTTTTTCCTTTCTAATGTTCTTTAGGGTCTTATAGAACAATTTATGGTTTTCTTGATCTTCTTTTTTTAGCTTTTCTCCAAATTTTTCCCAGGATTTCTGTTTTGCTGCTAGCACCTTGTTCTTTGCTTCTGTTCTGAGTATCATATATTCTTTATATTTCTTTGTTTTTTCTTGCTATGCTATTAGCTCCTAAGTATTGTTTCCATGCCTTTTTCTTCTCTCTTATTTTCTCTTTTACTTCCTATGTCCACCAAGGTGTCCCATTTTTGTTTCCATCCCAAGTCAGACTTCACCATATGCTTCTACTGCAGCTGTCTTTATAATGTCCTTGAATTTAAGCCAGAGTGTTTCCAGGTCATCAGGTTGTTCTTCTGTGCATCAATAAGCCCCTGACATTTGGTCTTAACTTCTGTATCTCTAAGCTTTTAGGTCATAATGCTCATTTTTCCTGTTCTTTTACTTAGCTCCTTGCGTGATGGTAGGCAATTCCTAGGCCGAGAAACTCATTCAGTTGTTCTTTTAATTGTTAGCAGGTAGTGATCACTTCCAATCTCTGGCCCTCTCTAGCCTCTAGCATCCCGGACATACTTGAATGAGCTCTTCCTAACTATGGCATAGTCGATTACTGATTTCTCATTCTTTGTTTCGTTCACATCTAGTGTATGTATGCATGCGCTTATGGTGGAACTTTGTAATGATCCTGCTTTGCTCAGAGCAGAATCTAAAGAGTCGCTTTCCATTGTCATTAAGTGTATCTTCTCTATACCTTCCGATAACCCTACTCCATCTAGCATGGTCATTTCCAACTATGTCATTGAAATCTCCGAGCAGGATAACTTCATCCAGGCAGTCGACCACTGTTTTTTGAAGCAGTTTGAAGATTTCCTCCTTGACCTCTACCCTCTCATCTTCATTTGTCCCATAAACAATGACAAGGTTGACTATGGTTTCTCTTTCTTTTAGCTTTAGCACCATAATGCGTTCCAAGACAAAGGTCCATCCATTGATACTATTCTTTTGGTTTTTTGCCACAATACAACCCACACCCCCTTTAGCTCTTTCAGATGTGGGGGCACCACTGCAGAGCAGCGTGTCGCCATCGAGATCCATAACTCCTTGTCCCTTTTTCTTCGCTTCCTTTAAAGCCAAGATTTCTATTTTCACTTTCCTTATCTCTTCCTACAGCTCCTCCTCTTTGCCATTAATGCTTCTTACATTCCATGTACCATAAATCGTAGTCCGTTCCAGTTCGTCGCCTTTAGGATCGGTCCGGTTTTCTCTCTTGCGTTTCGTGTAATCATGTTTCAAGGCATACAGGTGATTGGCCTGTTGTTCCTCTGCATGATGGAGGGCTACCTCCTTACGGCCGCTATGCAGGCCGCCCTCTTCCTTTTTTCAACCGGGCCTGGTACCGGCCTAGGCGGAGTTAGATTTTAACAAGATTTAAAGTAAATAACGTAGGTTAAAAAAAATGAAACGGTGATAATGATCATCATTGGATGGTTTAAACTGTGGTGGATTTATTGAAAAGATATGAAATGTCCAGTGGTTGCGTTATTATAGCACTTACCTTCCAGTGTGGGGTAGTTTGATTGGCGTCAGCTTCAGCCACTGTTGGTTCCCACTGGTTCTTCAGACCGTACTTCTCTTCAAAACCTAAGTCTGGTGGGTGTAACACGTCTCATGCAACACGCATGAGGTAATCACATAGGTTGCTAAGCGTTTCAAGAACCCCCTGATGTTGGTGTCTAGCGTCGACTACTGGCAACTTGTATCACAAACTTGTCCAAAAAATTAAGAAGAAAACAGATGTCTCTTTTGCGAATTGGGTCCACGATATGAGCATCAGGCGCCCTCCGCTTCCATCCACCACTTCCATCTATCTCAGAATAATTTGTCCTCTCTGAGTGTTAAGTTTAACCTCAGTGAGTCGGATGAAAGTGCTTTTGGATAGCGGAAGGCAACAATTGTTATATATATACATATATGAATTTTACTTAAGTATGTGTATAATCGCTATGAACATCTTGATATCGTCATCCCCTCCCTGCCCTCTATGGAGTTTGGGGCCACCTCTGCTGTTGGTTCCTTATGAGGAAACCTGCACTAAGCAGTTACAATCTCTTGCAGTAGTGCTTCATGTGTGTGGTAAGTTGGGATTATATAAATAGTTATAGGGGACTTAGTGTACTGACTGAGATCAGCTGTGAAGGTATCTGTATCTAATAAGTGTAGTGTGTTACAGATGACCTTACTTTGCTACCACATTTAGACCTCAATCAGACTTATTCTGGAATATTGTGATGACTACGTTGAATGTCTAGGGTTATGATAGTGATGAAGTGTAAGTTCACAACAACCAACAGACAGATAAACACTTTTATTAAGACCCACAACACTTTACAACACTATGACAAGCACATACATATAACACTCTAGAAGACTAGCTTAAGTAAGTCAAGTGTTAACTTTTAAATTATGTATTAATTTCTTTCAATAATAGATATCCTGATCCAACTACAGAGTGAATCAGGAATCACAATCAAATGTATACACAAGGTTTATGTACAAAATTTATACAAAGGATCTTTGTCCTGACATATGATATTATTACAATATGTGTGTAGTGTTGTGATGTGGTATTATGAGGTAATACTGGCTTTTGAAGCTAGGTTGGTGTTTGTCATCACGACTTCATGTGTTTGTTACTGGTGGAAATAATATTGAAGGGATCACAGTTTCTTTTTATTTGTAAAACAATAACTGTCCCTCTTGATTTAGTATTACAGTCAATTTTAGGGTGGGTGATACAAGGGTGAGCTGCTCTGGCTGACGAAGTCTTAACTTATGTGTCAGCGGCAGGAAAACTGTCTCCTCTGCTCGCTTGCTTCTCAGCTATCTTGAAATACACCACTGGTCGATATCTTAGACAGGGAGTCTGCTGCCAGCCCTCTGGATCCAGCAAAACTCAGACCAGGTGCTGCTCTAATACTTCAGTACCACGGTCCCTGAAATAAGAAGGTTGTACCTCCTTCTTCAGAACTAATATATAATATATTTCCACACTGAAGTACAGGGCATTACAAACACAGAGTTCAGCACTGTAGGCCAACTACTAGCTTCTCATGTGACAATATACTCCAGTATTCCTCTCCCTAATGGTTACAACGCCTCTGCAATTCCAGCGTTAATTCCTTCTATACAATAAGATAGGTGTCATATTACTAATTGGCAATCCCATATATGCCTATGCAGTTATACTCCTCTCTGACAAGCTTTTACATGGTGGAGCAATATCTAGGCTTTGCCTTCTGTTTGCTACTGAACCACACACATACAGACACAATTTATCATTCCATATTCAATTTTCATATAATATATATATATATATATATATATAGGAAATATATATATATATGGAAATATCTAGCTTACCACAATTCAAGGAAATATACACAAGTAACGTTGACTGGCGATGAATTTTGGCACAATTTCGATCTGCCTTATCCCAGGCTTTTATTAGAAAAATATTAGCTTGCTCTCAACGCACTTGGTTCTTACAAAATTTATTTTCAAAACTGGCCCTGAAATGACGCTTCTATTTGACTATATCAAACGTTCTAACCAATGAGACCATGTTTACAAGAGCCTTTGAAAATTTTGTTACCCATTCTACACGTTGCCATGAACCACCATAATAGTATTTGCAGTTCGACTAATAAGGTTTCGCCTTACATATTACTAAAGCCAATCAAATCGTATCTAACTTGTTGGCCTCATTTCCCCTAAAGCAGTGTTTTTCAAACATGCCATTATGAGCAAATATGATCTTGTGCTGTCAGACAACCCCACTATAGTATTTTAGCTATAATTTGTTAATTACTAGCCTATTTGCGTATCACATAACATATTCTTTGTCAGCAAGTCCTAAGGCACACAAATATATAAGTTTAATGGGGCTAAGTGGCTTCGTTCAAAATATGTATTATTATAGGATAGTCGTGTATTTGTTTTTTACCACCCGTTCACTTCTTTATCATAGGATGTCTTCTGTACTGTCAGACTAATGTCAGGAGCTTAGACATAAATCAGTAGAATGTCAGGTTTCCCAATAAGATTTTAAACCTGTTTTCAAAACCTAACCTCGTATCGTTAGTGTTTTTTATTTACTGTTTATTTGAAAAAATCAGGTCTTCATGCCTTTCGCGTGGGATTGGCGTTCACTTTTTAATCGCGAGACGACGTGGTACAATTGCATGCGTTCCTCCGTGCATCTCTCTCTCTCTCTCTCTTCTAAGCCCGTCTGTCTTTTAGGTTAACGTAGTGTGTATAATGACATTAATGTAGTATTATATCTAGGTCATTAAGCAGTGTGCCTATCAAGGTCGTCTAAGAAATACAGTACCAGTTTTATGTTTAGAAACGCGTGTATTTTATGCAGACGGAGCAGAAAAAGGGGTTTTCTTGTTCAGCCATTATGGCGTTCTACCACACAGGCGTACGCTATTGTGACCGCACTGATCTTTTACCATTCTTCTTTCTTTCTATTGAATTACTTCGTTAGGCTTTACATTTATTTTCTAATTTATATATGTGGATTAGAATTTTTCACCACAATGTGTCAAGTTGTTTGCAGTGATGAGGTTGCTAGCCTCATATGCCACTGTACATCTACAAGCAAATTATGCCGGTCAAAAATGCAAAATTTGAAATGCTAAAATACATATTAAAACTTACCCCGAGTTTTCTTGTTGGGCGAATTAAACACAGACACGTTGCACACGAAGTATCCGAATATTGTCGGGCAACTTATTTAAGATGCCATCCTTTCAGGTGAGTGAGTTAAATGTCTATCTCATAGCAATGAACCAGTTTCCTAGAACTTAAGGCATAAAATGATATCTCCGGGGTCACTCTCTTCTAATCATAGAATTCGCGTCCGGTCCTCTGGCCTGTCCTATATTTGGGTCCTGATATTCTGTGTTCTTAGCTGTCTATGATTTCTCCTTGAAGAAATTTGAATTCAGTGAAGTAAGCTTATAAGGGGCTAGGTTGTAACGAATATTTTCGCTTTCCCACCCATATTGCTTCGTAGACGAGAAGACAAATCAAGAGCAGCCTATATTTGCATCTCAAATGCCAAACCAATGATATATGGCTTGTCTGATTTTGGTAGTGGACTAACTCCCACTACCATCGTCTCTCATGTAAAACATTTTGCATGACACATTAAATATTGTTTTCAAACTCCATTACCTTATAAGGTCTTGCTACTTTCGTGGGTATTTATCATATTTACAACTCACTACTTCATAGATCTTTTACTGATAATCTTCTCCAAGATGTCACTTTCTTTTAATTATTGATTACAACAAGGTTTGGACCGGAAGCGATTTCGCACCTTTCCTTGCTTCAAAAGTCACATTTGTTATCTTACTGTGTCTGTCTCTTCCTTTACCAAGATTGTCATCGACCGTGTTTTTGGGCACTGCATATTTACTACCTACCGCTTTATATTCAAATAACGTATGTCCATCCATATTGGACCAATGTGAACAACATGTTGTGTGTTGTTGTGTATCTTTCCAAACAAGAAGTATGGATTAACAATATTGATGTCGTTCAGTGTAGACTGTAACTCTGTCTGGAGCGGCGATAAAGAAAAGTCAACGTGGCAACTTCGCTTTGCACAAAATTAATGTTGTGTCAAAACTGGTCAAGCAATCAAGGCAATTAGTAAGGTAAAAGGTAAAGGATCCCGTTACACGCCTATTGAGGCAAATTAGGAATATGGTGTCAGGCCCATATTTTCTTGACCATCGGCACACTAGGGGTGATGTGGTCAGCATCACGCCGGCCGTCTTAACCTTCCCAGCGTTATTCTTGTACCCAATTCATGAGGCTGGGTCGACCCCGGAACCGTTTGCGGTATAACAAATCCCACCTCAACTGGGGATCGAACCATGGACCACCGAGCTAGGAAGCCGGTGCACTAACCACTGCGCTACCTCGGCTCCAATTCAATTAGTAAGGGAGTAAAAAAATAGAACAACATGTGTCAAGATAACCTTAAACTATTGTCGTAAAAAACGTTTATTGATAGGTCAGAAGATATTTATGGTCCGGTCTGAGCTGGAGTGATAGTGGAAAATGTGTGAGAATAAAGGTGTAGAAAATAGATTTTCACGAGGGAATAATGTAAGAGGAAGATCAGACTCTGGAGTGAGTAGTTTCTCTAGTTCAGCCTATCTATACGACTATGTTTAATAACAGACGACGTTTCTCTCCCTAGATATATAAAATATAGGTTACACTGCCCACACACACACACACACACACACACACACACACACACACACACACACACACACATATGTGACTACAAGACACGCAAACGTGAAAAAACTATGGATAAACATATAGGGGTACGGGTTTGACCGACACACTGAATTAAGTTTTATTTAGTTTATTATCATTAAACTCATCACAACATCCAACATATAGAAATCAATATCAATCAAGTTTTACAGAATGGTGAAAATAAACCCATAAGTGTCCTCCCCTCTGTTGAGAAAGATCCCGCGAGAAGTTAATAACCCCAAAAGTCAAAGATAAACACTATGGTTTTAGAACAGACTGTTAAGAACAAGTTCCCACTAAGTACTACTCGGTAAAGTAATCAGGTTAGCAAAAATAAGAGAATACAATGACTGTAACAAAAAAAAAATTATTTACACTCTCTCTCTCTCTCTCTCTCGCTCTCTCTCTCTGTCTCTCGCTCTGTCAGCTGTGGCCACAACAACACTCTTGCTTACCTAATGCTTGTGTAGACATCATTTGGAAAAATTACAATAGTATGACTATATTGTCAGCTGGATTGCTCCAATCTGGCCCCAGACCAGCCTTGATGAATGATAATAATTAAGAGATGGTCGCCAGAGTTAGTAGTTTAATTTTCCCTGGATGAGTCTTGTGTCACTGCATATGGTTATTGAAGCAAGACGTTCTCGGACGTTCACAATTATAACAAGAAAGAAAGTAGTTCTTATATTGTCTAGCTTAAAGGTGCTACGACTGTTACACTATAAAGCTGCTGGTGATAAATCCTCTCGACTTTTCTCTGGGATGAGAGCCGGTTATGAACCAAAGCTTATCTTGAATAAAATTCACTTTGGAAAAAGAAACGACTGTAAGTAGTCGAGGAAATGTTATGTTTATTTCCGCAGTGGGCTGATAAATTTAATACATAAATCTGGGTATTTGTAAGTTCCGTTTAGCTCAAGTTATAGGTTATACGCTTTCCGTAATTGAGTAACATGCCCACAAATTAGAGAAAAACACGCTGGCCGCTGGTTTTGACCTAGCCTAGATTGGGAAGAAAAACAAACATTTAACCAAAATACCAATCCTATGCTATCACGCGTAAGGTGTGATCTCCTATATTCTCTCCGTCTTCTGCTTAAATAAAAAGGCACGCGGTATTTTAAGCTTATACTATCGCGCTTTGCTTAGCAATGTACGGGGTTGGGTTTCAGGCATGTAGCCCCCCCCCCCCCCCCACCTCCGACTTGGTAAACACTCAGCGCACAATGTCAGTTTTTAATTTTAATTAAGACTACGCCCTTAACAATTATCGCCTTTCCTTACTAGTTAGTTTATTGTCGGCGTCTATCGGTTTTAACGCATGATATAACCGCTAGTCATTTAATAAAACTTTACACACAAAGAAACAAAATGCCTATACTACTCTGTCACTTTTATCCGTCACTCTTAAATTATATACTTAAGTCAGCTAAGAAAATGGTTGATGGATTTTACATTACTGAACCCCTGGTACGAAAATATCTTCGCGTTTGCCTATTTCGCTAGTCTTAACGGTAGGGATAAAACTCTTAACACATTTAATTCTTATGCACAACTTAATTTAATACCACAATCAGAAATGGATAATCTCCACGGAATTCCAATAATACACTTTCACAGTGGCTTTTAGAATCGCGAGCTAGATTATCCAAAGAAATTCTGAGCGACTAGATACTGACTTTTAGAGGACGGAGTATAAATACAGAAATGGTGTTATTTCACTAACGGATGTTATTTCTCACACCTACGGCGTTTTCAGGGGGAATCAGCGAGCTGGCTTTCTAGATAAAAGATTCTCTACCAGCGAAGGTGGACGATATCAAAGACATGCCCCGCGAGCGGGCCTTCTAGATTATCCCCCCTTGGCCGTAGATCAAATGTTAAAGTCCCCTGAAAATGTAAACATCAAAAATACGGAAATAACGTTGTCGCCCTTGATTTCTTCAAACAAATAAACCTTCGTTCTACGGGCGTCAGTCTAATTGCCGATAACTGTCGAATCAGCTCGCGTGGGAACAGGTAAACGAATCGTGGTTCGCTGACTATATCTGGCATGTTGTGAAATTTTAGGTAAACAACGTTTAGCGCAATTGAGACGGGAAAGAATAGGCCTGGCTTTAGCGTTGCAAAACATAGATACTAATGAGGGAAAACGTGGTAGCCGGATTTAGGTAGACTAATTTACATATACACGTCACAACTACGACAGCTTTAAACACTAAATATTGGAAGAATTAGCACGTAGAAAGAGTGGTAGATAATAATACCGGAGTGGAGAGAAAGGCCAGAAAAAAGAACAAACATATTTCGTGACACAAGGATTGATGACGATGATATTTTTAAAATGCAAAATGAAAGTTGTAGAGAATCCCATTAAAGATGGGGGGAAGATTGTGTTGTATCAGCTCTTGGTCTGAACGAATCGATCAACGCTATACGGTTCAGCGCTGAAAGCTGCATGAGATAAAAATATCTTTCTTACCAATCGTGTTATGTGACGAAAATACATTTGGGCGTGTTTACATAAGGTTATTGGCTCTTTCGGTTCATTTGCCCTTTCACCCCAACCCTAGGTCCAAGCTAACAGTAGAACACACTGTGCTGTGTGAGGATCTACTTTAGAAAGATTGAGATCTGCAAAGATCTATCTTGAGAAGATCGTGTCTGCAGATCTTCTTCATCTTTTTCTTCTTCTACTTCTTTTTCATTCGCTGTGAAATAACCTCACCTATCTTTGTTATAAAATTGGCAGTCCATCTCAGACTTCTCTCGTTACAGATAGTTTTCCCTTAAACTGGAGAAGGCCATACTTCCACTCTACTCTTCTCATGGAGCCGACAGTCTTGGAGGATTTGTTCTTCTGTCAGTTTGTCCTTCCCACATAGGTACGTATCTGTCTGTCCGACTTTCAGTTAGTTGTACAGATGGTATTTGAGTCTGCTATGGCCGACTCTTAGTCTGAAAATTATCACTTGGACTCTTCTTGGCAGCGAGTAGTATGGTTCTGTAGTATCGGACTCTGCGGGTTCATTATTATATCATTTTTCTTTAGAGTTATTTGTGATTGCTGTTTTTATCTCTTCATTAGTTGTGATGTCTTCGTTTTAGATTTTTTATCCTCCTTCTTGACAAGTTTATCTGCCTTCTCCTTTTCATATATCTTGCAGTGGGGAGGGATTCACTGTATATTTGGTGTTTTGAATCTATAGCTTGTTCCCATTTGTGCGTCTGCCAGGCTGTCTAATTCGTTGTTTTTAGTGTTCCCGAGGACAGCGGTGACTGATAGGGAGTCAATGTCTCCAGAATTGAGTGAAAATCAGTTACAATAGTAAAATAAAGTTTTAATTAAAAAATATTTCTCAGCATTATCTTCATTAACAAATGAAATGGCTTCCTGGTACCTAAAATCCTTAAAATACCGCACTTTTAAATACCAGCGGGAATGAGATAATCCGAACTATCCCTAGCTTTAAAATTCTTTCTCGCTTCCCCCTTCCCCACTAGTCACCTCAAGATGTATCAAATAATTACCTGAGATCTGTAGGTAGTTACGATCGACCGGTTGCTGACCCTTGGTCTAAGCGCTTCTTTTGCGAAATTTTTCAGAAATATGACCCTTATGAGGGGTAAGGTATAACTAAAGTCAGTGCTAAGAGATTATATATATATATATATATATATATATATATATATATATATATTATATATATTATATATATATATATATATATATATATATATATATATATATATAAATATATATATATATATATATATATATATATATATATATATATATATAATATATATATATATATATATATATATATATATATATATAAATATATATATATATATATATATTTATTTATTTATTTATTTATTTATTTATACACTACTGTTGCGTTCCATTTATACATGTGTGTGAAGCTGGTTGAAGTGTGGTAAAGTTATATCTCTAGGGGAATGCTAATTCATCTATCAAATGGAAACTGCAAACATCAGCTGGTCGAAATAATGTCAGATGAATACTGCTGACAGTTTATATATTTTATTGGCAAGTACATACACTACATAACTCCATTCACGATTAAAGGTTCATGATCACATAGTTTATAAGGCTAACCATACAGGGCCATTAACGTACATGTCTGCATAAACACAGCAGTAACGGTGCTTTCGTCACTTCTTCGTGCAGTCTGTCTGATAATGGTCCGCGATATGATTGTGACAGAATGGGGCGACCCCTCTCGATCTCTGTTTCACTTCGGCAGTAATCGGTGCATTTGTGGTACTAATTTTTATTGCGTGCTTTCAATTGTCGCACTTTCTTTCTATACTAAATGTAGCAGATAGTTTATATTTTCAGGTATTCTGTCACTACTTTCAGTATATTGTGTCTTGTCTGTTATCTGACACTCCTTGCGGATGATAAACACCTCACATTTGCAAGGAGAGGTAGATTATATCCGCTGTCAAAAGTGACCTCCTTTATTCAGTTAAATCCCATCACAACAATGATGAAAACCTTTTCATAAAATATTATTCAATTCTTTAAACTTGTTAAAACCTAAAGTGATTATTAAATTTTTAATTTGTAATGTAACAAATTTAACTTCGATTTAATCCTTTTACACGTACTTGCATGTTTGTCTCAGTCAATTTACTAAACACACTATAAACAGAGCTATACCAGAATAGTAAGAATTCCACTGAGTAAATCAGGGGTGGGGGCTTGAGCGAGATGAAATTAATAAGTGCTTAATTCCTTCACAAAAGTTCTCGGCAGATTCTAGAATTAACGTGCTCAGCCGAAGCAGTATTGTTTTCGCTTATCTGAATATCTTGTGAAGACTCCCTTTGTAATAAAAGTGTCATTACCCTTCTATCTACATCTCTGCCAAGAGTAATCTTGTGTGAAGCTACATACCTATGAAGCCCATATTAGATACTCTTGAGTTTTGGCCACTGTTGGACCACTACTGCAGTGGCGTATCCTGGTAATGCGAGCTAGGCGTTCTGCTACTTAAAATGAATATGTACGCCTACTATTTAACCCCTTCCCCTCTTAATTTAAAAACCAACTATATTCAATTCGCAGCCGAAGACCAAGAAGTACATGGAGAAGAGAGTTGGAAACAGAGGTGAAAATGATGAGGAGAACATGGAAAGAACTTGAGATGATGGCACGTGACAGGAGGACTTGGCATGTGTTTGTTGAAGGCCTATGCTCCTGTGGGAGTGGAGGGTTATGAATGAAAATGAATGAAATGAATATTCAATTACGCAACGATAGTTATTCGGCTGGAAGAAAAACATTAACTAAATAATACATATTTTCACTTACAGGTTTCACTTGAAGATCAGATCTATTCTTCTTTCCTTTTGCAGAAATTTCTCTGTTACAGCATCGTAAAATGTATTCTTCATTCTAACCTTGCTCAAAAGTTCCTTTTCAGTGGACAATAGGCTGAGACTGGAGAGTCGATCTTGACCTTGTGTAGATCTGTGGTAACTGTGGATTCGCTTTAAAGCTGAAAACGATCTTTCTACAGAAGCAGTAGTTGCTGGAATTGTCATTATCAATTCTGCCAGTTTGAACACTTCTTTAAAGCCTGAACTGAGATAATTTTCAACTAAGAACTGCAGTAACTCATGAATTGACTTGTTGCAGAACTCATCCGAACAATAAAGTACAAGTTCATTCTTCAATCTTACATAGTCGAACATTTCTCCATAAACGTCTTTTAATTTTTTGATGAGGTCCTCTGGAAAAGTTTTCTTGAAACTGGTATACTTTTGCTCATAAAGAAGGTGGAAATACTCAAGTTTCTTTAAAGCTGCAAACCGTGTTTCTGTGTGAACACTAATGTTATCAATGATTTCAAAATACAGTTGGCAACATGCATCTTTTCCTATACAACCACGGCGTCGTTTATTTGTAGGTGATTCAAATTCTTCTCCCCTCCTTCCCAATGCAGCATACCAAATCTCATTAAAGGCAGTATCCCGTGCTCGTTGAAGTTCATTTTTGATCTCTTCTATTTTCTTGCAGCAGTACAAAATATCGAAATTTCTTGTTTGAAGTAAATTGTATAAAACATCTGTATATGCAAATAATCTTGAAAATACTTGAAGTAGGAAAATTGTATTTACGCTCCTCAAGAAAGACAAAAAGCCTTGCGATTTAACCACTGTGTCAGCATCCCATTCTAAAGAACAATCAATGACATTTTCAAAAAAGTCAATAAGCTCTAACCAATGATCGTTCAATGTATGTACTAATCTGGAAGTGAGGTTCCACCTGGTAGGTGCTACAGTTGGCAACTTCTTAGAAAGAAATTCTTGAAGAGCTATTGTTCTCTTAGACAATTTTGAGAAAAATGCAGAAAGACCATTGAGAGTTATAAAAAAAATATTGCAGTCTTTGATATTCATCAAACTTTGTTGCAAGACGAGGTTCAATGCATGGGCACAGCAATGAGTAAAGAGTGCTTTTGGGTAAACATCAATAACCTTTTTTGTAAGCCATCCAAATGACCTGCCATCACAGACGCTCCATCATAAGTTTGCCCAACTAACTTATCTTTAAGTTTGTATTCTTGTACCGTGCTAACTACATGTTTAAACAAACCTTCTGAGGTTCTATCCTGACTAACGTCGGTAAGCCCGACAAACCTTTCATAAACAACACCATCTAATACATATCTTAAGACCGTTGACAGCTGTGATTTGCACGTGATATCACAACTCTCATCCAGAAGTATAGCAGCAAAGTTTGAAACGTGGACTTCCTTCTTTATTTCATCAATGAGGACTTCAGAGATAGCCTGAAAGAGATCAGTTTGCACAGCCGGAGAGGTTCCGCGGAAAACTGTAGAGCTCTGTAGGTGAAGTTCCAAAAGAGGGTCATATTGCTGAAGTGCATCCAGAAACTCTAAATAGTTGCCTCTTTTGAAAGAGTCATTACATTCGTCATGTCCTCGGAAAGGAAGCTCCTGTTTACCAAGGAAGCATACCGCATCAATCAGACGTTTCAAGATATCTCGTTTCTTTTTTACAAATTCATTATGTTGGCTGATACTTTTATCGAGCTGATCATTAAGCAAGACGTCCACTCTTTGTCGGCCAAACATTTTCAGCTGAAAAAAAAATTGGACATGGCTTTTAGTCTTTTCGTGTCTCTGTGCAGCTGTACTTAAGTGGTTAAGATCATCAAAACCATTTCTACTCCATACGTTGCCTTCTGAAGAAAATAAAAAACAAGGCCAACAGAACAATTTATTCCTCTTTTCACAACCAGTTAACCAATCCACCGACTTGTAATGAGCTGTTGAAAAATGGCGTGTGTATACTTCTGTCTTAGTTTTATGTACTGTTTTTAAGAGTGGTAACTCAGGACATGGTTTACCGTTACTCACAATTGATAGTTTTTCACTAAAACTTCTTTTTAGCGATGTCGTCCAACACTTGCATTTTGGGTATATGTCAATTATCTCCGAAATACTAATTAACTTACAACTTGAAACTCACTGTCACTGTAATAATCTGCACTCCCGGCAACTAACAAAAATTAATCACAAAAAACACTGGACTTGGATTTTTACAACTTGAGAGCTGCAAGACGACAGCACGCATGTTTGTATTGTATTGACGTATCTGGCCATGACCCCGATCCACACAAACCAGTCTTCAAACGTGAAATCGAAAGGTACCGCACGCATTGTGACGGAATTACCCGAGAAATTTCGGGCGATTGCAACCAACCAATAAAAACTGCACTATAAAACGCGTCTGGGAAACTGAAATAGATATACTCGTAGATTCTATGCGGGAAAATCCGTTATCCTGATGCGTGCGGTCCGAAAGCAGAACATTAGAACAGAAATATTTTATAGAATAATAAATTAAATTTTTATTTTCCTTCGGGCATAGGTGTGCGCAGCACGCACAGCACACATAGAGAATACGCCACTGCACTACTGCAAAGCAGGGGAGGCAATACCGTCACAATGATTATCTATTACTCAACCGTACAACATCGTTAAAATACTTCCTGGTTAATAATAAACAGCTGGCATACATATGAATCAACACCTTTCCTGTATGCAGACACACTGGCGGACATAAGAACATCAGGAAAAATACACATGGCGCAGCCCCTCCTGTTGGCAACACTTCCGAAAATCAACTGCCCAAAATTTTACAATATTGTCAGACCTGTTCACGACCTGCATTCTTCGCACGGACTTAACCAAATCTCGCTCTCGGTCTTTCCATGTTTTCCTCATCATTTTCACCTCTGTATCCAGTTCTCTTCTCCGTGTGTTTTTTGGTCGACCTCTGCCTCTCTTTCCCTGTGGATTCCAGAACAAAGACTGCCTTGAAATGCTATCAACAGGTTTCCTCAATGTGTGTCCTATCCATCGCCAGCGTCTTCTTTTCAACTCTTGCCCCACCGGCTCCCGTCTGGCTCTTGTCACCAATTCCACATTTGTGACTTTGTCATATCATTTCAGTCCTTCTACTCTACGCAAGCACCCGTTTACAAAAGTCCGTAGCTTTTTGGTTATTGTTTTTGTTGTTCTCCTAATACATATAGATACACGCTTATTTATAATGGTATAAAAGAGCCAGAGAAAGTTTTTGTAAAAACATTTTAAAATCGCAATTTTTCTCATACTTCTTTTATTTTTCTTCACTCGATTTTACCGCGCCTCCAAAATGTTGTGCCCTAGGCGACCGCCTAAGTCCTCCCTTGTGGTTAAACCGGCGTTGGGTTCAACAGTGTTCGCGTTTATCTAGACAAGGGCGGTGTTACAGACAAAAATCTCTTTGTGGAATTCTTGATTTGGAAGCAAGAATTGAGGCCCTTGAGATGTTGATATACAGAAAAGTGGGGCGCATCTCATTGAAAGAGAAGAAAACCAATAAAAAGGTCATAGGAAACCTAGGAATGAAAAGAGAAATAATGAATCAGATCAAAATTAGGCAGCTAAAATAATTTGGCCATGAAAAAAGACATAACACCGTACTGAAGACCATAGTGTAATGAAGAGATGAAGGCAAACGTGCAAGAGGAAGGCCACTGCAAGTGGGAAGACAGGAAATAGTCTATCAGAGTGTACCATCAAGACAAGAGACAGGAAATAGTCTATCAGAGTGTACCATCAAGACAAGAGACAGGAAATAGTCTATCAGAGTGTACCATCAAGACAAGAGACAGGAAATAGTCTATCAGAGTGTACCATCAAGACAAGAGACAGGAAATAGTCTATCAGAGTGTACCATCAAGACAAGAGACAGGAAATAGTCTATCAGAGTGTACCATCAAGACAAGAGACAGGAAATAGTCTATCAGAGTGTACCATCAAGACAAGAGAAGGAAATAGTCTATCAGAGTGTACCATCAAGACAAGAGACAGGAAATAGTCTATCAGAGTGTACCATCAAGACAAGAGACAGGAAATAGTCTATTAAAGTGTACCATCAAGACAAGAGACAGGAAATAGCCTATCAGAGTGTACCATCAAGACAAGAGACATGAAATAGTCTATCAGAGTGTACCATCAAGACAAGAGACAGGAAATAGTCTATCAGAGTGTACCATCAAAACAAGAGACAGGAAATAGTCTATCAGAGTGTACCATCAAGACAAGAGACAGGAAATAGTCTATCAGAGTGTACCATCAAGACAAGAGACATGAAATAGCCTGTCAGAGTGTACCATCAAGACAAGAGACAGGAAATAGTCTATCAGAGTGTACCATCAAGACAAGAGACAGGAAATAGTCTATCAGAGTGTACCATCAAGACAAGAAACAGGAAATAGTCTATCAGAGTGTACCATCAAGACAAGAGACAGGAAATAGTCTATCAGAGTGTACCATCAAGACAAGAGACAGGAAATAGTCTATCAGAGTGTACCATCAAGACAAGAGACAGGAAATAATCTATCAGAGTGTACCATCAAGACAAGAGACAGGAAATATTCTATCAGAGTGTACCATCAAGACAAGAGACAGGAAACAGTCTACCAGAGTGTACCATCAAGACAAGAGACAGGAAATAGTCTATCAAGAGTGGGTACCATCAAGAACAGGAAATAGGGAAGAGACAGGAAAGAGTCTATCAGAGTGCACCATCAAGACAAGAGACAGGAAAGAGTCTATCAGGGTGCACCATCAAGACAAGAGACAGGAAAGAGTCTATCAGAGTGCACCATCAAGACAAGAGAAGGAAATAGTCTATCAGAGTGCACCATCAAGACAAGAGACAGGAAAGAGTCTATCAGAGTGCACCATCAAGACAAGAGACAGGAAATAGTCTATCAGAGTGCACCATCAAGACAAGAGACAGGAAAGAGTCTATCAGAGTGCACCATCAAGACAAGAGACAGGAAAGACTATCCGAGTGTGCCATCTAGACACGAGATAGGGAAGAGTCTATCAGGGTGCACCATCAAGACAAGAGACAGGAAATAGTCCATAAGGGTGCACCATCAAGACAAGAGACAGGAAAGAGTCTATCAGAGTGCACCATCAAGACAAGAGACAGGAAAGAGTCTATCAGAGTGCACCATCAAGACAAGAGACAGGAAAGAGTCTATCAGAGTGTACCATCAAGACAAGAGACAGGAAAGAGTCTATCAGAGTGCACCATCAAGACAAGAGACAGGACAGAGTCCATCAGAGTGCACCATCAAGACAAGAGACAGGAAAGAGTCCATCAGGGTGCACCATCAAGACAAGAGACAGGAAATAGTCCATAAGGGTGCACCATCAAGACAAGAGACAGGAAAGAGTCTATCAGAGTGTACCATCAAGACAAGAGACAGGAAAGTCTATCAGAGTGTACCATCAAGACAAGAGACAGGAAAGAGTCTATCAGAGTGTACCATCAAGACAAGAGACAGGAAAGAGTCTATCAGAGTGTACCATCAAGACAAGAGACAGGAAAGAGTCTATCAGAGTGCACCATCAAGACAAGAGACAGGAAATAGTCTATCAGAGTGCACCATCAAGACAAGAGACAGGAAAGAGTCTATCAGAGTGTACCATCAAGACAAGAGACAGGAAAGAGTCTATCAGAGTGTACCATCAAGACAAGAGACAGGAAAGAGTCTATCAGAGTGTACCATCAAGACAAGAGACAGGAAAGAGTCTATCAGAGTGTACCATCAAGACAAGAGACAGGACAGAGTCTATCAGAGTGTACCATCAAGACAAGAGACAGGAAAGTCTATCAGAGTGTACCATCAAGACAAGAGACAGGAAAGAGTCTATCAGAGTGTACCATCAAGACAAGAGACAGGAAAGAGTCTATCAGAGTGTACCATCAAGACAAGAGACAGGAAAGAGTCTATCAGAGTGTACCATCAAGACAAGAGACAGGAAAGAGTCTATCAGAGTGTACCATCAAGACAAGAGACAGGAAATAGTCTATCAGAGTGTACCATCAAGACAAGAGACAGGAAAGAGTCTATCAGAGTGTACCATCAAGACAAGAGACAGGAAAGAGTCTATCAGAGTGTACCATCAAGACAAGAGACAGGAAAGAGTCTATCAGAGTGTACCATCAAGACAAGAGACAGGAAAGTCTATCAGAGTGTACCATCAAGACAAGAGACAGGAAAGTCTATCAGAGTGTACCATCAAGACAAGAGACAGGAAAGAGTCTATCAGAGTGTACCATCAAGACAAGAGACAGGAAAGAGTCTATCAGAGTGTACCATCAAGACAAGAGACAGGAAAGTCTATCAGAGTGTACCATCAAGACAAGAGACAGGACAGTCTATCAGAGTGTACCATCAAGACAAGAGACAGGAAAGAGTCTATCAGAGTGTACCATCAAGACAAGAGACAGGAAAGTCTATCAGAGTGTACCATCAAGACAAGAGACAGGAAAGAGTCTATCAGAGTGTACCATCAAGACAAGAGACAGGAAAGAGTCTATCAGAGTGTACCATCAAGACAAGAGACAGGAAAGTCTATCAGAGTGTACCATCAAGACAAGAGACAGGAAAGAGTCTATCAGAGTGTACCATCAAGACAAGAGACAGGACAGTCTATCAGAGTGTACCATCAAGACAAGAGACAGGAAAGTCTATCAGAGTGTACCATCAAGACAAGAGACAGGAAAGTCTATCAGAGTGTACCATCAAGACAAGAGACAGGAAAGTCTATCAGAGTGTACCATCAAGACAAGAGACAGGAAAGTCTATCAGAGTGTACCATCAAGACAAGAGACAGGAAAGTCTATCAGAGTGTACCATCAAGACAAGAGACAGGACAGTCTATCAGAGTGTACCATCAAGACAAGAGACAGGAAAGAGTCTATCAGAGTGTACCATCAAGACAAGAGACAGGAAAGTCTATCAGAGTGTACCATCAAGACAAGAGACAGGAAAGAGTCTATCAGAGTGTACCATCAAGACAAGAGACAGGAGAAAATAGACTATCACAGTGTACCCTGAAAACAAAAGACAGGAAAGAGTCTATCAGAGTGTACCATCAAGACAAGAGAGAGGAAAGAGTCTATCAGAGTGTAGAGATCAGAGTGTACCATAAAGACAAGAGACAGGAAAGAGTCTATCAGAGTGTACCATCAAGACAAGAGACAGGAAAGAGTCTATCAGAGTGTACCATCAAGACAAGAGACAGGAAATAGTCTATCAGAGTGTACCATCAAGACAAGAGACAGACAGGAAAGTTTATCAGAGTGCACCATCAAGACAAGAGACAGACATGAAAGTCTATCAGAGTGCACCATCAAGACAAGAGACAGACATGAAAGTCTATCAGAGTGCACCATCAAGACAAGAGACAGACAGGAAAGTCTATCAGAGTGCACCATCAAGACAAGAGACAGACATGAAAGTCTATTAGAGTGCACCATCAAGACAAGAGACAGACAGGAAAGTCTATCAGAGTGCACCATCAAGACAAGAGACAGACATAAAAGTCTATTAGAGTGTACCATCAAGACAAGAGACAGGAAAAATAGTCTATCAGGAGTGTACACCATCAAGACAAGAGACAGGAAAGAGTCTATCAGAGTGCACCATCAAGACAAGAGACAGGAAAGAGTCTATCAGAGTGCACCATCAAGACAAGAGACAGGAAATAGTCTATCAGAGTGCACCATCAAGACAAGAGACAAGAAATAGCATATCAGAGTGCACCATCAAGACAAGAGACAAGAAATAGCATATCAGAGTGCACTATCAAGACAAGAGACAAGAAATAGCATATCAGAGTGCACCATCAAGACAAGAGAAATAGCGTATCAGAGTGCACCATCAAGACAAGAGACAAGAAATAGCAAATCAGAGTGCACCATCAAGACAAGAGACAAGAAATAGCATATCAGAGTGCACCATCAAGACAAGAGACAAGAAATAGCATATCAGAGTGCACCATCAAGACAAGAGAAATAGCGTATCAGAGTGCACCATCAAGACAAGAGACAAGAAATAGCAAATCAGAGTGCACCATCAAGACAAGAGACAAGAAATAGCATATCAGAGTGCACCATCAAGACAAGAGACAAGAAATAGCATATCAGAGTGCACCATCAAGACAAGAGACAAGAAATAGCATATCAGAGTGCACCATCAAGACAAGAGACAAGAAATAGCATATCAGAGTGCACCATCAAGACAAGAGACAAGAAATAGCATATCAGAGTGCACCATCAAGACAAGAGACAAGAAATAGCATATCAGAGTGCACCATCAAGACAAGAGACAAGAAATAGCATATCAGAGTGCACCATCAAGACAAGAGACAAGAAATAGCATATCAGAGTGCACCATCAAGACAAGAGACAAGAAATACCATCAAGACAAGAGACAAGAAATAGCATATCAGAGTGCACCATCAAGACAAGAGACAAGAAATAGCATATCAGAGTGCACCATCAAGACAAGAGACAAGAAATAGCATATCAGAGTGCACCATCAAGACAAGAGACAAGAAATAGCATATCAGAGTGCACCATCAAGACAAGAGACAAGAAATAGCATATCAGAGTGCACCATCAAGACAAGAGACAGGAAATAGTCTATCAGATTGCACCATCAAGACAAGAGAAATAGCATATCAGAGTGCACCATCAAGACAAGAGACAAGAAATAGCATATCAGAGTGCACCATCAAGACAAGAGACAAGAAATAGCATATCAGAGTGCACCATCAAGACAAGAGACAAGAAATAGCATATCAGAGTGCACCATCAAGACAAGAGACAAGAAATAGCATATCAGAGTGCACCATCAAGACAAGAGAAATAGCATATCAGAGTGCACCATCAAGACAAGAGACAAGAAATAGCATATCAGAGTGCACCATCAAGACAAGAGACAAGAAATAGCATATCAGAGTGCACCATCAAGACAAGAGACAAGAAATAGCATATCAGAGTGCACCATCAAGACAAGAGACAAGAAATAGCATATCAGAGTGCACCATCAAGACAAGAGACAAGAAATTTAGTAGCTATCAGAGTGCACCATCAAGACAAGAGACAAGAAAGAGTATATCAGAGTGTACCATCAAGACAAGAGACAGCAAAGAGTCTATCAGAGTGCACCATCAAGACAAGAGACAAGAAAGAGTCTATCAGAGTGCACCATCAAGACAAGAGACAGGAAAGAGTCTATCAGAGTGCACCATCAAGACAAGAGACACGAAAGATGCTATCAGAGTGCACCATCAAGACAAGAGACAAGTAATCGCATATCAGAGTGCACCATCAAGAAAAGATACAAGACATAGCGTATCAGAGTGCACCATCAAGACAAGAGACAAGGAATAGCATATCAGAGTGCACCATAAAGATAAGAGACAAGAAATAGTCAATATCAGAGTGTACCATCAAGACAAGAGACAGGGGGAAATAGCATATCAGAGTGTACCATCAAGACAAGAGACAGGAAATAGCTATCAGAGTGTACCATCAAGACAAGAGACAAGAAAGAGTCTATCAGAGTGCACCATCAAGACAAGAGACAGGAAAGAGTCTATCAGAGTGCACCATCAAGACAAGAGACATGAAAGAGTCTATCAGAGTGCACCATCAAGACAAGAGACAGGAAATAGTCAATCAGAGTGCACCATCAAGACAAGCGACAGGAAAGAGTCTATCAGAGTGCACCATCAAGACAAGAGACAGGAAAGAGTCTATCAGAGTGCACCATCAAGACAAGAGACAGGAAAGAGTCTATCAGAGTGTACCATCAAGACAAGAGACAGGAAATAGTCTATCAGAGTGTACCATCAAGACAAGAGACAGGAAATAGTCTATCAGAGTGTACCATCAAGACAAGAGACAGGAAATAGTCTATCAGAGTGTACCATCAAGACAAGAGACAGGAAATAGTCTATCAGAGTGCACCATCAAGACAAGAGAGAAGGAAATAGTCTATATCAGAGTGTACCATCAAGACAAGAGACAAGATAATAGCCTATCAGAGTGTACCATCAAGACAAGAGACAGGAAATAGTCTATCAGAGTGTACCATCAAGACAAGAGACAGGAAATAGTCTATCAGAGTGTACCATCAAGACAAGAAACAGGAAATAGTCTATCAGAGTGTACCATCAAGACAAGAGACAGGAAATAGTATCATCAAGTGAGTGTACCATCAAGACAGAGACAGGAAATAGTCTATCAGAGTGTACCATCAAGAGACAAGAGACAGGAAATAGTTATCAGAGTGTACCATCAAGACAAGAGACAGAAATAGTTCATATCAGAGTGCACCATCAAGACAAGAGACAGGAAAGAGTCTATCAGAGTGCACCATCAAGACAAGAGACAGGAAATAGTCTATCAGAGTGCACCATCAAGACAAGAGACAGGAAAGAGTCTATCAGAGTGCACCATCAAGACAAGAGACAGGAAATAGTCTATCAGAGTGTACCATATCAAGACAAGAGACAGGAAATAGTCTATCAGAGTGTACCCATGCAAGACAAGAGACAAGGAAATAGTCTATCAGAGTGTACCATCAAGACAAGAGACAGGAAATAGTTATCAGAGATGCTACCATCAAGACAAGAGACAAGGAAATAGTCTATCAGAGTGTACCATCAAGACAAGAGACAGGAAACTCCAGTCTATCAGAGTGTACCAAAGAAAGAGACAGGAATAGTATCAGAGTGTGTACCATCAAGACAAGAGAATGGAAAGTCTATCAGAGTGTACCATTAAAACAAGAGACAGGAAAGAGTCTATCAGAGTGTACCATCAAGACAAGAGACAGGAAAGTCTATCAGAGTGTACCATCAAGACAAGAGACAAGGAAATAGTCTATCAGAGTGTACCATCAAGACAAGAGACAGGAAATAGTCTATCAGAGTGTACCATCAAGACAAGAGACAGGAAATAGTCTATCAGAGTGTACCATCAAGACAAGAGACAGGAAATAGTCTATCAGAGTGTACCATCAAGACAAGAGACAGGAAATAGTCTATCAGAGTGTACCATCAAGACAAGAGACAGGAAATAGTCTATCAGAGTGTACCATCAGACAGGAAAGTCTATCAGAGTGTACCATCAAGACAAGAGACAGGAAAGAGTCTATCAGAGTGTACCATCAAGACAAGAGACAGGAAAGAGTCTATCAGAGTGTACCATCAAGACAAGAGACAGGAAAGAGTCTGTCAGAGTGTACCATCAAGACAAGAGACAAGGAAATAGTCTATGAGGAGTGTACCATCAAGACAAGAGACAGGACATAGTCTATCAGAGTGTACCATCAAGACAAGAGACAGGAATAGTCTATCAGAGTGTAACATCAAGACAAGAGACAGGAAATAGTCTATCAGAAGTGTTACCATCAAGGACAAGAGACAGGAAATAGTCTATATATTCAGAGTGCGGTTGAGTGTACTTATCAAGATACAAGAGACATTTGTCCTGAAATTTAGACAAAAATATCTCGCGAGTGTACCATCTCTGAAAAGAGACAAGGAAACAGAATAGTCTATCAGAGTGACCAGAAATGTATCCATCCAAGACAAGAACAGGAAATAGTCTATCAGAGTTGTACCATCAAGACAAGAGACAGGAAATAGTCTATCAGAGTGTACCATCAAGACAAGAGACAGGAAATAGTCTATCAGAGTGTAACCATCAAGACAAGAGACAGGAAATAGCATCTCAGACACGTTAGTCACTACAAGACAAAGACAAGCGATAGACAAGTGGTCAATCAAGACAAGAGTCAGGAATTAGTCTATCAGAGTGTACCCATCAAGACAAGAGACAGGAAAATTGTCTATCAGAGTGTACATCAAGACAAGAGACTAAAAGTAGCCTATCAGAGTGTACCATCAAGACAAGAGACAGGCAAATAGTCTATCAGAGGTGTCCACCATCAAGACAAGAGGACAGGAAATAGTCTATCAGAGTGTACCATCAAGACAAGAGACAGGAAATAGTCTCTCAGAGTGTACCATCTCAAGCGACAAGAGGACAGGAAATAGTCCCTCTCAGAGTGTACATCAAGACAAGAGACAGGAAATAGTCTTTCAGAGATGTACCATCAAGACAAAGAACTAGGAAATAGTCTATCAGAGTGTACCATTAAGACAAGAGACAGGAAATAGTCCATCAGAGTGTACCATCAAGACAATAGACAGGAAATAGTCTATCAGAGTGTACCCAATAAAAATCAATAACAAGAGAAGGAAAAATAGTCTATCGAAGCAGAGTGTCCATCAAGACAAGAGACAGGAAAAATCCTATCAGAGTGTACAATCAAGACCAGAGACAGGAAAATAGTCTAATCAGAGTGTCCATCAAGACAAAGAGGACGGAAAA